>OY855915.1:22718221-22800721 GCA_963693305.1 Meandrina meandrites
GGACAAGGATTCAGAGGCGAAGGAAAAGCTTTTGGGTGATTCAATTCAGGATGAGCCGGTCGACAAGTAAGCAAAATATATTTTAGTATGTTATGAAATGTGGTACCATACAAGGCCTTTACTGTTTTTTTTTAACACCTTAATAAGGTGAAAGACCTTAGCTTTTTTCACTTCCTTATTTATGCTTTGGTCGTCATTGGAGGTGATAAAGTACAGCTTATACATACTATACCCATCAACTTCCGTTAATCTTGAATGCTTGACATATTTATATTGAACTTTCGCGACGTCAGTTCATATAATTTTTGGCATTCATATCACTGAATATAGCACTTTAAAATCACTTGAAATTTTATAATTGAGATTTGAATCTTGAACAGATTAAGTTCCTCAATTTTGCTCGCACGGGCTGTTAAATATTAAATGTTGAGTAATTCTGGTAAAGTGATACCTTATTCCAGCCAATCATAGAGAGAGGCTGATACCTTGTCCCTCCCTACATAAGTAGGGAGTACTGCACCCCTCCCCCCCCCAAGTGGGAGGTGTGGTGGCTTAATAATTCGAGTGTGCTGGACTCCGGAGCAAGGGGTCTAAATTCGAGCTATGTCTAGGGTCACAGACACTTGAAAACATCCACCCAGGATTTTTACTGGTTTATATAAAACTAACATCTCTTCTTAGTTTCATGCTTAATATTGTACCCAGATGTTTACTTACTTTGTAAGAAACATCTGGCCAAGTCCGCTCAGTTCGCCAATCTGATCGGTTTATGAACTGCATCACCATTTGCGCATGGATGATATAAACTTTTTTTTTGCATCTGCATACATGAGCTGGCAGGAAATATAGCGGTCTCTACAAAAAGGCTTTCTTCTTTTGAACGTTTCTTAAATGAATTAGCTATAGAAACAGTTTGTAGTTCAAGCTTTTAACTACAAGAGTTTGTCTATAACCATTTCTGCGAATAAAAAGATGTGTGAAAAACTGTGCTAATCTGACACCTATGGCTAGCTTGTACACGTAAACAAGCTGGGTTGAGGATTTGAGTCTTATCAGCAAAACATGAGTGGCGACTTTTTTCTTCCCCAGCTCTACCTCAACATTGTGTTACTGGTCTTTCCCTGTTCAGTTTGTGACCTATTTGTAACTACCAAGTGAGCTCTCCATCCATTTGAATTGCCGAGCATGCGCAAGTGATTTATGTGTCAGATTTCTGAGACATTTAATGTGAGCAAAAATAGCTTTTATGAGGTTTGAGAAGATTGGGGTACGAGATTACTACATACTATTAAGACAAGAGATGCATGTCAGCTTGATGGCACTCTAGTCTCAATCTTTTTTAACCACTTTGACAGTGCTTGTCAAGAAACTGGAATGCAAAACTCAAACAATTAATTCTTTCAAGTGAATCTTGAACCATATGCCTCCTTATCACGCACAGAAAAGCACATGGTAAAACACGACCCTGATGATTGACATATTGTCAGAACCCCTTTAACTTTTCACATGGTAGAGGTGACTAGATATAAGACAGTTCTCACTGCCCTTGAAGTCTGGAAGGGAAACCACAACTTAGATCAGCTGAGGGTATGAGCAGTCTATGTGTATTGATCAGGCAGAACTGAGTAAATTGCACAACAGGTGTGGATACAGGAGAAGTACTGACCATTTTCCAATAGCATGAGTGCCAAAGTTCTGATCTATTAAGGGTACGGGGGGGGGGGGGGGGAGGGGGGGAGTCTGAGGGTACAAGTTTCTCCATTTTTTCCCTGTGGTGCCATGGCCAGGTAATTTGAGTCACATATTTTTCTCAGATGAAGATAATTTCATCAAAATAAATTTCCATATTGTAATTATTTTGGAGTAACTCTAAAATTATATACACTAGACCCCTTATTAAGCAGCCATTCTAGGGGAAATGGCAAGTAGCCGCTTAATACGGGTTCATTAGAAATTAGCATATTAAGCCCTTTTAGAAAGGTCATTTCCAATTTATACAAAATAGCATAAAAAGAAATCACAGAATCACATGAAGATGACAGAAATCCTGTTTGAATAATTGTATCAGCCGTGACATTCTTTTTAGACTCTTGTCTGTCTGACTATGTTTGAAAACAAAGCCAAGATGTATGTAATGACTTTCTTGCTGGCTGCTAAATATGGCCAAGAACAATAGGAGAATGCTCATCAGGAGGGCAAAAAGGTGCCCGCAGCTCCTTAAAAGGGGTTTTATTTACAGTATTAAACTGACAACAGTTTCAGGACTTTGATAACTGGCTACGTAATAGTAGCCTGCGAACGCAGACATATTTCCGGCTGTCGCTTGTCTAGTTTTCGGCGGAGACAAGCGACAGCCGGAAATACGTCTGCGTTCGCAGGCTACGTAATAGGGGCTGGCTGCTTAATTGGGATTGGACTGTAAAATCTGACTGAGTTCCTCAAAACTGTGCAAACCAGTTTGAATCCTTGCCAGCACAATAATAAATTAGCCCTGCAAGTTCATGAGTGTTTTTTTACTAATTCCTCCACAATGATCCAAGATGGAAAATATTACTGCTGTAGACTATGCCAGTCACCAAGGGGGGCAGGGGAAAACAGCCAAAGTATTCGTAAAGTTTCCGTAGGTTAATGATTAATACCTTTCAAACTCTGGCTGAGTATAGGTATCAATGTAGTCATTGACAAGATAATATTGCATGACTCGAGGTCTGGCCAAGTGGGGGCAGCAGTCTACTCAACAGAAAAAAAACTCTGTGCAGAGCAAGTACCATGAGGCGCGGTTAATTATGCCAGATTACCCAATTAGATCATGTTTTTGCATAACTCACGCTTAGATGCAAGCGACGGTAGCGGATGATAGGTGCATGTGGAAATATCTAGCACATCATTTCAACTAGCTTAGGCCCCTTTCTGTCTGGCCCAATATCAAAGGGTACCCCTCCCACACAAGGTTTTTGGTTTCAGCCCCTCTATTAAATTTTGGTTCATTGTGTTGTTTGCATTTTCATGAATATGATGCTCGAATGAAAACACTCTAAGGCGATAGAAGGGTAATGACAGATCTAAGAGGGTGTTAAAGGGCTTTTTTGTGATCTTTGCTTGAAGTGGAAAACTGGCCACTGGGAGGAGACAGTTTATTTAGACAGTTTATTCATTTTATCTAAATAATTGAATTCAAACCTTGTTTCCTGCAAAACCAGTGTTTTGTCTTTTATTACTGGGAGGTTAATCGGGGTTAATGAAGAAGATGTGACGCAGAACACGATCACGAAAATTGGTTTCAGATTTTGGCTTCTTTGACCGGAAGTGGGGTTGTGTTTCCCTTGATGGTCAATAAAAAGCTAAGCTCGATTTACAATGATAATATTTCTATTTGCAAGCTTGGCACTTTTACATCACCGCCATGTTCGATATATTTCCTTGCGAACTTGAACTTTGAAAATGATAAAATCAAAATTAGCATTTCCGTAAAAATATTTGCATTAACATGTGATCACAAAACCGGCTAATCACCACACACGCCGGGTGTTTTTATGCGACGCCATTTCCGGTTACAGGTGAAGATCAAATGACATTTTGGTCCTCTTGCGAAATACGGCGTTGAAATTGTTTGCAGAAAAAGTAGAGTCATAGCAGTTGAACTCGTAGTTGTTGGAAGGAATAAAAAAGATTATAGCCTAAAACAAAACGTCGTGAATAAACAAATTGCAATCTTTCAAAAACATCACTTCGTGCATCACGTGTGACCTTCACGTGATAGTGGAAGGTCATGTGTTTTCTGTATGTAGGGAGGGGTAAGTGGCAACATTGAAAAAGGTATTTTTGAAAAGCTTTGGGAGCAGAAACACCCTATCTAATAAAATAAATCATAATAAGGAACGCTAAAATTGTAAACCGGAGTGTGCTTAGGGTAGATAGCTTTTTAAAGATAGTTAAAAATAGGATTTGTGATTTGCAGTTGAGGACCTCCCGACCCTTCAGGCGGAAGTCAGCTGGAACATGCAAATGTCACTCATTTGGTTTCCGGCCTCCGTAACCGCTCCCAGCGAACGAAAAAAGCTTTTAGCTGACACATTGAAAGCATAAAGATTGGAGTGTTTTTTTGGTTCTTGCATACCGCAAAACCTTAGCACGCTTCGATCGCATCTTTCGTATTAGGTTTTTTTGCAAAAACCTTCCGTAACAACTGTGCCAGAGTGTTTCTGAGCTTTCAAGTCACGCGGGTGGTGTAAACAGATCTTGGAATTTTTTTTTCCAACATGGGCGCCGGTGGTGAAGAAGTGAGAATTGAGACGAAAGCGTTTCTCCAAAAGAAGGAGAAAAGTACAGCCAAGAAAACTCTCCTTGTCTCCATGGAACCACGAGATAGGTAGGTTAGATTTAGTTAGGTTTATAATTAGGGTAGAAAAAGGAAGATAAGATTTTTTTTCTGTCGATCATATTGTATTGTGTTTCCGTTGCATCATCGGAACGACTCACAGCTCGTATTTCTTAGTTTAAAGCTCTGTGAAAACATGTTGTAAGCATTGCAGAGCTCAACGTGTCTTTAGATAAGCTTAAGTTTAAATATTTGTGTAGTCTTCGACTGGCGATTTCAATTTTAGTTACCGGTAAACGAGCGGAGCTATTTAATGAACACGATGCTGTTGACGATTGTTTAAGGGTGGTCTATTGTCTTGATTAATGTTATACTTGCTGCCATAGTTTAACTATGTTGCTGCCATTGAGCTAAAATTCAAACATAGGTTTCATAAACGCTTGAGAGATTTAGAAAAGTCGATGTAAGTAAGCTTAAATAGCAGAGTTACCAGGGAATTCTGCAGCGAAGCCGAAAAATCAAAGCATGTTTACCTTCACTCGCGTCAACCGTTGCATTTCCTTCTTGTTTCCTGAATTCAATATTTCAATCATTTACCGCGTAAAACCATGATTGGAAATCAATTTTATCAATATAACGATCCAATGCAACATTTCGTGTTGTGGTTTTGGCCTTCAATGCAATTTGGCTTCAAGCATGAGATCAACATAGATTTGATAGAGAATCTTTTATTAGAAACATAACAGTTCTGAAAGTCAATAATTATTATTGCATTTCAGAACTGCAGGTTTCTTACCAAATGCTAGAAAATGAGGGAAGTCAAATATATTGCATTTGTAGGATATTCTAAGCAATGCTTAAAGTTACTAAAAAAATGTAAACGTCAAGGCACTTTCGTGCGCGGTACAGCTTATATAAAACATCCTGTCCGGAAGTCCTTTTACCAAAGAAAGGCCTGCCAAGGTTCTGAACTTTACATGATTCTTCCAACCTGTAGTGCAAAGCCAAACACGTTCTTCTTTTCACTTGTGGTTATGTGGCCACACCACAACCACACTTTGCCTGGTATGTGTGTATACATGTATGTTTTAACTAAAAGCAAATTTTGTAACTCAGCCAATTGTATGGTATTCTACAACTGTTCCAAAAATTAACTCAGACTCTTGCTATTTCAACTTATTGATATCATAATTTTGATTTTGAATTGTTTATTCAGCAAATTCACCTGCAATTTCCTTCTGTGAGCAAGTGATTGTCAATAATTTCTCCTTGAGAAACAATTGGGATAATCCTTTCAACTTATTATTCACATGGGCCATCATTTCAGCTAAAACTTTTCTTAAACAATATCTTGTTATTCAAATTATTGCTTATAATCAATGACTATGATACATGGTCTCTCAAAGAATCATTAAATCAATAAAGGGAAATATTGGAAGGTATTTTGATGGAGTGCAAATTTGTTTGAACAGCGGTTGCTAAGGTAGCACCAGAACCATAATATCATTAAACTGTGACAGCCATCACTGCAGCAGTTATTTACAAGAGGTTCCTTTGGTAATACAGCAGATTCCTCCACAATATTGCACTCTGTACATTTGGACTTGGGAGTTATAATATAATCTATCAAACTAGGCAGTAAAGCCATTTCTGTTTCAGAGGAACCATGGCAATGGACTCTTTTAAAAAATATTTATAATTTCTGTCTGTTCTCTGACTGCAAAATAGTTATTTACCGAGGCACGGAACTAAAGAACATGCCTGAACCTGTGCTAACTCCCTGAAGCATTCAATTAAAATATGCCAAAAAAATATTACAATAATAGTAAACATATCTGAAACGATTACCGTTTAATATCATGTACTCAAATTGCAAGTTGTTTGAGCATTGATTATATGGGCAATCATAAATAACCCAAAAAAAATATTACAATAATAATAAACATAATTATTTGAAACGATTACCATTTAATATCATGTACTCAAATTATAGATGTTTGTGCATTGCTTATACAGGCAATCATAAACAACCCACAAAAAATAATCTTCTTTTCACAGAAGAAACAAAGAAAAAATTCATCTAAGCCAGAGTGCAAGGGAATTAAAATTCTCAGGTTGACCTTAGGCCAAGTTGGAGGCAATATGTGCTAACCCAAAGGTCTTTTTCAATGTCCTTTCTTCATTTGCCAACAGAAATTCAGAAAAAATATCGTTTTTTTTTCTTGGAATCAAGCAAGGGATGGATAAAAATTTACTGGCTGACAGGAAAATTCACTAAATGTAGCCTTGTTGCAAGCTAAGACAAATTTATTCATTAAGTTTATTATTAAATTATTTTATTATTCCTTCCCATAATCTATGCCCTGAGCAAGGTGCTTTGCTGTTTTTCAAGAACCTAGTTTTGATTAGCTTCGGCAGAGACAAGCGACAGCCGGAAATACAATCTGCGTTCGCAGGCTAAATTTTAATCAGTGTGACAGTGTCACAAACCTTGATTGTTTTGAGCAAGTTCTTGTTAGGGATTCATCTGATGTCATTCTTTTTATTTCTCAGGTTCAACATCGTGTATGTTATCATGCTTATCCAAGGAGTAGGGACTCTGCTACCATGGAACATGTTTATCACCGCACATGCAGTACGTACAATGTGTATTGTAACCAATACGATAGCACTTTAATAATAATCAATTATTGATCTTGTAGATTTAATTATTAAATCAAAACACGGAAGATCTAATCAGGGATTTCAAAACAAGCCGGCAACCACTGGAGTTCCACTGGCTACTTAACAAACGAAAGCAACTTGTCACAGCTGCCTTATCTTCTGGTTGCTAATGCCTACTTCAAAACATTGTGAAACCCCTGTTTAATGAGCAATATTAAATGTGTAAAGTAGAAGGAACTTGACATGTGACTTGCCTTTTTTTTCTGCAGTATTTTCAAGAGAAATTAAAGAAAGATGAAAATCTAAAGCACAGCTTTGAGAATTACTTCTCAGTGGCAGCCATGGTTCCAAATGTTATTATGTTCTTGCTCAACACTCTTTTTAAACACAAGTAAGTTTCTTCTTTTAGTTTTTTAGTATGTATTTAAGGTGGCTCAGAACAGTTTCCTGCATTTTTCAACACCTCAATTTTGACGGATCAATGCCAAAAGTCTTTTTCAGTTGACCCAACAATTATGGTATCAAACAGATGCCCAATGGCTGGTAAACAAGTTATGGCTATTTTTTGGACATTGCAAGTTACCATAGCAACAGTATAACCTGTTAAAAACAGCCTTAATTCTAGCTTTACGTGCTTATAACTCGAAAACAAGCCCGGTGACCCCCATTTTTTATTATCGAATTGTAATCAACAGTACAAGATGCAACTTTCTGCAAAGTTTTAAAAAATTCTGCACATGGCGTTCAGAGCCACCTTAAATTTACGAAAATTTAAGGTGGCTCTGAACCCCATGTGCAGATTTTTTTTTAAAAACTTTGCCAAAAGTTCCATCTTGTCTTGCTGATCAAAATTTCGTAATAAAAAATGGGGGTCACCGGGCTCGTTTTTGAGTTAGAAGCACTTAAAGCTAAAATTAAGGGTGTTTTTAACAGGTTGTAGTGTTGCTATAGTAACATATTGTGTAATGAAAAAGACAACAACGTGTTCACCAATCACTAATCGTTTGTTTGACACCATGATTGTAGCATGAACTGATTAAGAGTGGTTATAATGACCCATCGAAATCTAAGTCTTGGAAAGTGTTGGAAACGGTAGCCAGCCACCTTAAGGTAGCTAAATTGATTGATACACGTAGTTACAATTATTATATAGATGCCAGTGTTTTACTGAAAAATAGATCACTGGTAAAAATTACACAAAATTACCGGTACATCTGGGACTGTAGTGGTATATTTTAGTGAGGATGTTGATGATGTCATTTTGTGCCATTGCATGGCTGCCAAAAGTCGTCAAATGCTGGTCAAAGATGGCAAGTAATAGAGAAGTTACCGGTAAGTTCACTGAAGCCAACATGAAAATCGTTGCTAAGGAGCAGGTTGAACATAAAATTCATATATTCTTGCAACAGTGTAATATCCTCTATATAGATACAGTGGTATCCTGATTTCCCCAACCTTAAATTTTTGGAAGCTCCCACTAACTCAAACTAAAAGTCATTTCCCCCAACTTGTCAAACTTCTGATTTCTCATTTTCCTTGGAGGTTTGTAAATTCAGGATTATTCTACAAAAGCTACAATGTATACCTTGTTCAGCATTTGAATTCAGTTCTTTGTTTGATATTGTCAATTAAACTTAACACAGGTATACAGTTTTGAAAATGCCATAAGTTATCATAAACTGTGTAATCTGGGGCAATCTTACCAAAATTCAGACCGTAAAAATATGCTCAGAAACTTATGCTTAATGTATGTGTGGTTCATTTTCAGGTTTTCTCTTCAAGTCAGAATGTTGACGTCAGTTTGTATTATGACATTGTGTTTCGTCGCCACAACAGTCCTTGTCGTCATTGACACATCGAATTGTAAGTACATTTTGCATAGTGGAAATTTTCCTAATGTTAATTGTCTCAAAGTATATGGACATTTGCCAGCTCAAACTCAAAACCACCTCCAGTTAACATAGATTTTGAAATACAGGCAAATTTGAGTGTTTGTTGCCAAAAAGTTCCTACAATAATTACCGGTAATAGTCATTGAGAGTGTTTTTTCCAGGCTTTGCGCTGGATGTATGCATTTGCTTCAAGTTTTGATTGGTTCACTGAAAACTGCTCTATTCTCGCTATACTTTTGAAAATGTGTAACATCTTGTTACATTTCTGTAATCTTTTCTTGCAGGGACACCAGATTTCTTTTACATCACTATTGGAACAATCGTCTTAATTAACAGTAAGTTTGTACCATAAGTTTACATGCTGTTAAATGTAGACCACGAGTACTGGAAGATTAAAATTAATTTCAATGAAGGTTATGGAGTCCTCAATAGTCATGACAGGGTCTGAAATTAAATTTATGTCAGCGCCAACTGGCGACTGGACCAAAATTTTAAGTCGTCACATGGCAATTTCTTGAAACACCTCACTTAATCAGCCTTTATCCTGTTTATAGATTGCAACTTAACAGTCCATAATATTATTATGGATGGGTTTGATGTACCTGTGTGTCCTGTGAATAGACTGGAACTTGACAGTTTGAATAATTGTGGTTTGATGTACTTGTAAGGCCCTATTTCCCTTGAAGGGAAAAGGACACGATGATGATGTACTTGTATGTAGATCCTGCTGATAGATTTCCCTCATTAATTGAAGCGTGTCAATGTGTTCAATGGGACTGTCCCTAAGTTGTGTGTGATTGAAGCTTGTCCTAGCAACTACGATTCTAATTTTTTGCATTACATTTTATTCAGTGTGTAGTGCCGTTTATCAGGGTGGCCTGTTTGGCTTGAGTGGAATGATGCCACAGAGATACACTGGAGCTGTAATGACTGGCCAGGTAAAATAATATTAAATATCAGACTTTTTTAACAGCGGCATAATCTTGAATTAAAGAAGGATAACTTAAGAAAACTGCTTTTTGGGGAGTCCTGCAGTGATTGAACCTCTAACACAAATGCAAGTACAATTTTGGGCAAATTGATAGATTAACTTAACTAAAATGATTTGCCAGTCTTTTTTTGTGTTTTATTATTATTATTATTATTATTATTATTATTATTATTATTATTTTAGATTATAGGAATGCTGCAATTCTTTAAACATTCTCTGAGAATTGAAACTTTGTGTTCAGCATGTGTTTGAATGAACTGAATTATTTCATTAATTTCTGTGTGTGTGTGATTGGTTTTTTTTTCACACTTCGAACAGGGTGTCGGAGGCACATTTGCAGCTTTGGCGAGTATTTTCTCTCTTCTAGGTAAGCTCAGCTGTATCAGTTGTGAAATGAACAGCATAGTACAGGCTTCCAGTACAGAATCATTTATTGAGCACAAAGCACTAAGGTGTAAACTTTGATAGCTTATTAGGTAATTAATATCAATTAATTAATTAACTCATTATGTTTTCCTTTCTTCCTTTTAGGAGAGAAGGATGCTGGGAGCAGTGGGTTTGGTTACTTCATGTCAGCAGCCATTGTGTTAACTCTCTGTCTTGTGACTTACATCATGCTACAAAGGCTGGTAAGAGTCGAAGATGTTAATTTATCTTATATCAGAAGAGGGTAGAGAGAACCAAAATTTGGCTGTTTGCTAGCAAAATGTCCCAAGAATGTCATAGGTGCCTGTTCAGAGTAAGTGGGCACCTTGGTCTCAAGAAAACGTATCAACTTAGAAGAGACCTGTGTGAGTTTTTGGGACGTTAAAAATGTGGTGTTGTATGTGGCTGGGACTGTAACTGAGTGTCTTCTTTTTGGAGGTGTCTGTTAGCAGGGGTTCAACTGCAGGGTTTTCGAAACAAGTTGGCGACCGCCAGAGTTCCACCAGCTACTTGATTATATGTCGCTGGATACTCTGGTCATAGCAATCTCCTCGTGACAAACAAGCTGACTTGTCACAGCCGCCTACCCTTCCAGTTGCTGACAGCTACTTCAAAACATTTTGAAACCCCTGGATGGTAGTTTTGCCTTCAATATAATGTGATGGAAAGTAGTAGCATAGTGATTTAGGTTTTTAAAAAATAATGGTTCTTAAATTTTTTTCCTGATAGAAATTTGCCAGACATTACATTTCACCACATGAACAAAGAAGTGAAATAAGTAAGTGAGGGCTTCTTGATCAAAGTGACCAATAGGCCATCCATACATGTACATGTACTGTTGCTGTTGTTATTTTTTGTTTGTTTGTTGGTCTTCTGGATCAACAACACTAGTTTAATTTCAATCCATTCTGTGGTTCATTGGATTAACCAAGGTATAGGATACATGAACCACACAATCTTCTGTTTAAACAGTGTTATGAGCCTACTGGTGTTTAGATAAGATAATGATAATGATGCAGAACTCGTGCAGCATTTTATTTTAAAAAATATACCAGACTGGATTTTAATATATTAAACCCCAGCAGAAAACTAGAAAGATTTTTTAATCATTGTTTTTTTATTTCACTCCTTGACCTAAATGATGATTTAACAACTCTAGATTGATCTGTTTATCCACAGAGTTTCCAAACATTCAAGCAGATCAGATTGAGAGACTGGCAAACTGGAAAATACCTGCTTCAAAAAAATCTGGAAACTACAAACAGTCCACATTAAGTAAGAACAAGATTATTTTATTTTAATTAAGAATCAATGAAAACCTTGCCAATTTGATGCCATGTACTATAGTCTCCCAGTTCACTTTTCTCAGGGAAGTAGCTGAGATTTCTAACAGGCAAAATTTTGTTGATCACAGGCAGATAATTTGGGTCACATTAAAGAGAAATAGTTAACCAGACATTGTCTTTCAGCCAGAAAAATCAAGAATAGTCAAGTCCTCCTGAAAGTGGTTATTTTTTCTGCCTTCCACCTATTATTTACACTCCTGCTTCTTAGCATATTTTTGTAGGTTATTCTCTAGTTCTTTACCCTATTCTTGGTTGCATGCCTTAAATAGTATCAGTGCTATTGTTATATCCTTTCCTTCAGATTGTGTTAAGGTTCAAAGGACTGCAATGCTGTTGTTTTATGTAATACCGTAAACACCCGCAGATAAGCCGCACCTTTTTTCCAAAAATCGTCACTCAAAATCAGGGGTGCGGCTTATCTGCGGGAACATTTCAAAAAGGTGCCGTACATTTCAGTGAATTGACACTTTTATAGTCTAAGCCTTCGTTAGCAGATCCTTTAAACGGTTTATGGCCGCTTTTCTAGAACAGGAAAACGTCACACAGCACAAAATTTCCATTCCCCCACAAAGCTGTTTGCAGCGTCGATGACGGTCTGTAATAAACTTCACAGTAATCGATCGGCCCGAACATGAACAGCAGAATCTCTCTCCATCTTGAAACTTAAGAAAACAAACATCGTTCTTGGCCTAGTCCCAACATGTTCGATCAAATTCCTGGTTACTAAGCTACGAACGCAGAAAAAGATCAATCATATGTTAAAGGAAATGATGCTCATTATATTAAAACACTAAAATTGTGGGTAAGACTTGGATGTTCAATTCCGTTTCATTGCCATAGTGAGTTACATTCGATGCTGAAGACTTCTGAAGACTCTTTAAAAAAAAACTTTTTTAACAAAATTTAAGTTGCTAAATTCAGGGTGCGGCCTTATCTGCGGGTGTTTACGGTATGTATTTATGGCACTTGCATCATTATTATGTTTACCAAGGCAAGTAAAAATAAATTTGTTGTGTATTTCCTTTTGAAATTTCTTAGGTTTGGATAATGAAGCACTTCTTGCAGTAAATGTTGATCCAAGAGCTGTAGAAATTCAGGGAAAGGAAAAGCCACCATTTATGTTGATCTTCAAACAGGTGAGATAAAAATAACTTCAAGGCAAAGATATTGCCAAACTCTTGTAGGCAGTCACCAAGCGTACGACTGGAAAAAGTGTCTGCTCAGAAGAGGTGTCTTGTAGAGGTTAAAAAGTACATACAGTCAACTGCTTGTATGTAGCTGGGACCATGACTAAGAGGCCACTTAGGAGAGGTGTCTGCTTATAGAAGGGAAACAAGTAGTGTTTGTATATAGTGAGTGGGACCATGACTAAGTTTTAACTTGGGAAATCAAGGTGACCGCTTGGAAAAGTTAAAAAAAAAACTATTTCTACATGCATGTGACTGGGACAGTGAAAGCTGGTAAAGGCAAGCAAATGCACAATAAAATGTTCTAACCCATTATTTAAGTAAAAAATTTGGCTTCATCTTTTTCAATGCCCGTGTTATTATTTTGTTTTTAGATTTTCAAGCTTGGTGCATCAGTTGCATTTGTGTTCTTTGTGACATTGGCAGCGTTTCCTTCATTGACGTCAAGAATACAGTCTGTGCACGCTAAGGATAAGACAGAATGGACAAGTTAGTAAATAAATGCATTGTCACATATTGTTGTGAATGTGGTCAGAATAGTTAAGGTTAAATATGCTTGAGATGATAACACAACATTATTTTATTCTAACAAGCTCACACACACAAAGCACAAGTCCATAGGTGTGCATGCATGTGTGTAAATACCGCATGTAAAACTATGACACATATCTTGTTGATACATTGACTTGTTTGCCTCAAATTGTTTCTGAGGAACTAAGAACTAACCATGTTTCTTTTTCTAAAGGTACCTATTTTGTGCCTGTTACTTGCTTCCTACTGTTTAATGTTGGTGACTTCTGCGGTAGGCTGTCGGCATCTTTTGTTCAGTGGGTATGTATTAATTTTGTAAACACACTGCACATATTACTCCCATATTGTCTCTCTCCACCCGGGTGTATAAATGGGTACTGGCAAATTTACTGCTGAGGCAGGGTCCGAAATTAACTTTTTCCTAAGGGCCGCCAAATGGAAGGGTTTGGTCGCCAAAGACAAGTGTTTTATTTTGGTTTCTTGCGTGCCACGCCACAATCGCGGCTTCGCCGCTCAATTTGCCGCAGACCAATGAAAACAATCCCTCTGGAACCCAGGGTATAATTTACCTTAATTTACAGTAAAGCAAAAAATTTAACCTTTCAACAAAATGTTTTCATTTAACGCAATATACATACAGCTATTAAAGGAGAAACTAACAATAGCCGTGCAACGGTAACAGAGTCACATCTAAATGAGCATGTTTGTCAACGTTCTTGCGACGGCTTCAGATTTTTTTCTCTTATTATTTCCATTTAGTTGAAAATATGCTGGTATCCTGTTAAGTTCTGTGTATAAGACATGTGGGCCCTCTTATAGATTCAACTAAGTGTGCAAACAGAAACAGAACGAAAACAATTTTGCCACGCGACGTTTTCGCCCGCGGTATCCGTAATGGGAGAAGCCCCTGAATCAATGTGGCGCCGGGTAAATATTGCGATCGTAGAATCATCGCTTCGTTTTACTACAATTGTCCACAGGAGCTTTACGATTTCTTTTAAAAAAAACCTTTTACCTTGGAATTTCAAATGCCAAAGGTACAAAATGTTAGTCGCCTACTGGCGACCAGTTTTAAAATTCTGGCCGCCAACACTCAATCTTTGGCCGCATTGGCGACCAGTGAGTCGCAATTTCGGACCCTGTGAGGGTAACCCTGTAATAACTAGCATCCCATCCAGATCGGTGTTGAAATACTCCTAGTCGCTTCATGCTACAGAAACTGGGATAAGCTCCAGTTATGCAGACTTATTTTTACCTGTAGGTAGGGTGCTAGCTATAGTCCATCACACAGTTACCCCCAGTATTAAATTCACTGGTACCCATTTATACACCTGGGTGGAGGGAGGCACTGTGAAAGTATCCAGCCCAAAAACACAATTCAGATGAACCCTTTTTAGAGCTTGAACCTGGACCCCTCAATCCAGAGTCCAGTGCATTGACCATTAGGCCACTGTGCCTCCCACATTTGCGTGTGGCTCAAAGGTATTAGGGAAAACTGCAGCAAGGTGCTTTCTGGTTTGTGATATACCGTAAAATTCCAGTTATAAGCACCCCGTTTATAGGCCCATCTACCTGGCAACAAAAATTTAAGCCCCTATATATATAAGCCCACCCCAAACCCCTTACGAAGTTGTATAAGCCAAGGGCTTATAACCAGAATTTTAACGGTATGTTCTGGCCATACTAATTACTCTCTGCCAACTCTCTTTCAGCCTGGCAAAGATGGTGTGCTTCTTCCAATTCTCTGCTTCTTGAGAGTTGTATTCCTTCCTTTGTTTGCATTTTGTAATGCAGTACCAAGACATCATTCTCCAGTATTTTTCCATGAGGATTACTTTCCTATTTTGTTCATGCTGCTGTTTGCGATCTCCAACGGTTACTTAGGAAGTCTGTGCATGATGTATGGACCATCGTAAGTTTAACACTTCTTTTTGTATCCAATTTTCTTGTATTTCTTCTAGGGTGAGGTTTATAATGCTTACAATAATAAATTATTCCATCTTTAACTCCAAGGGAGATTGGCATCTAATATATAATTTTTTCTCACAATAAGCACTAACACATGTGTAATTATAATAATTATAGTGAAATGGAAGTACCATATTAACTTAATTGAGTGCTGCAGCATTCTTTAAAGTTTTAGTGCTAAAATGGTTGCTGTGCTTATTTATTTAAAAAATGATAACAAGAGAGAGAGAGAGCAATGAAATATAGCCGGTCTGAACTGAAAAAGCCTTGATGAAAGCCTAGTGTGTGACAATTCAAGTGAAAGCTATTGAGCAGTACTTTCATGTGGTACTGTTTATTCTGCTGTACAAGGTGGTTCTAACTTTTAAGTCTGTGGATAAAACCCTAGTGTGTGACCATTCAAGTGAAAGCTATTGAGCAGTACTTTCATGTGGTACAGGTTGTAATGCTGTGCAAGGTGGTTCTAACTTTTCAGTTGTCATTCGTGGTCCAAGTGAAACAGTGATCTAGTCTCTAACAGGTTCTGTTTCTTGTTTATTACAGTATGGTGGAGGCAAAACATGCAGAGACAGCAGGCACCATGATGGCTTTCATGCTGATCATTGGCTTGGGAATGGGAGCAGCATTCTCATTTGTTATCACCATGAATCTCTAACAGAACTGTCAAACTGCTCACAGATAACTTCTCCATGAACCTGTGGCCTGTTACCTGAAGTAGCTAAGCCTGGTATCCATATTGAAGCAGTTATGGTGACAGAATTTATGCAGACTCATGGGCTGACGCCTGTGTTCATGTCCGAAAGCCCTTCAGTTGTGTTCTGAGTCCAGATCTTGTGCTAATCGCCTTCAGAGTGTGCTTCAATTTTGACATGTATCATGTCCCTTCCATTTGATAAGCAAGTTGGCAGTTTGAGGACCAACTTATAAGGAATTTAATCTCTTCAAGTCAATTAAGACAGACATTGTTCATAACACAAAAATATACATATCTAAAATTTAAACAATCATCATGGCATCTGCCAAAAATACTATTATGCAATATTTATGTTGGCAGGGTTAACCAGTCTATTTTGTTAGTATCAGAAAATTCATTGCTTTGAAAAATTTGTGGGTCTGAGACTTTAGGGTAGAGTTTTGGGTATTGTTTAGTTGGAATTAAAAAAGCTTAGATTTCAAATTTAACAATGACGACAAATAACCCTCAAAGTCGTCAGGGTGAGAAGTAGATTAAAGGGCATCGTCATTGGTTAACTGGAGTTCTCCAACACTAGCTTAGAAAAATATTGGCAACTGCACGATTTGCCATTACTTAATCCATTTCACAATGAGTCTTATTTGCATTTGTACATGTATGGTAATATCATTCATTCATTTCAAGCCTCTTTTAAGGCTTTTTGTTTCAATGTGTACTTAGAATTTTGAATTCTAGTTCAGACCCAAATGCTAGTCAATGCAGGGATGCTCTGCTTGTCAAATATATTTTTGGTACGCTGGTCACATTGCTCAATGCAAAGCCATTCCTTGCATCATTACTTCTAACCCCGTTTAGAAACAGTCCTTTTTGAGGATGAACTACTTTTATACTGAAGAAAAAATTTAAGCCTTGGCCATACTTTTATATTACCATACTTGTCGAAATAAAAATGACAGTTGAAGTTTCATGTGAGTTGTGCATTTATTTTACAGAATTAACAGAAAAGCTCTGGTCAGTTTTATAAAATAAGTGAACATGGAACCAGCCAGTATAACAGGCAGTTGAGGCGGAGGGGGGGGGGGGGGGGGGGGGAGGTGGTAGAACACCATTTGGGAGCATGCATCTAATCTTAGATAAGTTCTTTCAAGAAATGTCCAAAAAAGAAGCGCACTTAACAATCCTGAAAGATAATCTGCGCGATTATCAATTCTCTTCCTGACACTGTAGCTGTCAAATCTACTTTTGTTGCTTTCTTTCAATACTCGCAAACATACGTCCATGCCGTCTCGTCCCATTTTTTAAGATTTCATCAAGGACAGTGAATTTAAAACTTTCGGGATTGTTGCGTATTAAATTTCAAGTTCTGCCCCGCTAAACCACCTGTTTTGTGGGATAAAATGATAAGTTTAAGGAGCTCTGTCACGAGGATTCCGCAGATTTTTGGTCTAAACTGTTCTGAAATTTGTGGTAGGCAACTTAACCCATGAAAATCATTATCTTTGAACATCTAAACGAAGATATAGCCTTAATACGTGGATAGAAATCTAACTTCAGCTAAAAAATATTGATTTTTTTTTGAAGACGCGCAGAAACAACTTGAAAAGTTTAGCTAAACTTTTCAAGTTGCCATTCATTTCTGTCCTAGCCATCTGCAGCTTAAGATGCTTGTTAACAGTTCTGGTGCTCTAATATAGCAATTGTTAATAAAAATAGACTATTACTTTTTGTTTTACTTCGACAAATATAAATTTTGGCTGTTCAAAAATGCGGTAAAATCCGTGACAAAGCCCCTTTAAGGAGGTCTTAAATCTGAATGCAACGTTCTTATTCTCTTCTCCCTGTCATAAATGATGTTTCTGGCAATGTTGCAGAGATGGAAAGGGAAACGGAGCAGAAACCCGCAAGAATAGGGGGTGGGAGGCTGGAAAGCTGGCGTTTCAAGCAGGAGCATCCCCTCGGGAGGGTTTTGGAACCCCCTTTTCTATTTTCAAATATTGCAATGACGAGAATTGAGGAAGAATAAGTTTGTATCTCTTAACATGATATGCACTCATTCTGAACAGCTGTAGATTGACCTTTCTTGAACAACAGATTACAGACATAATGTAACCTTTTCTTTAGAAAAGTCTGGGAACTGGTAGAAATAGGAAAACTATGGCCCAGTAGTTAGGGCGCTGGACTTGTAATCCGGAGGTCTCGGGTTCAAATCCTCCTCCTTGCCACTAGATGGATTTGTCTTTGGTGGTCCCGAATTCAACTCCTCCACACTTTGGATATAGCCAACTGGTCAGCCTCCTACCAGTTGGGATTTTTAACAAATTTCAGTTTGATTTATATTTGTTTCACTATTTACAGTGTCCTCAATTAGTACAGCCGTGCTAAAATACATTGACACTTAAATAAAGTGATTTATTTTATTTTTATTTTACCCACCCCATGGAAGGTCAGTGGTAGTTCCAAGGGTGGAGGTCTCAAAAGCCAAAATTTTAAAAGGAAAGCATGGGGCTTAACTGGAATTTCCAGAGGGGTGGAGGGATTCAAACCCAAAAAAATGCCCTTTTATGGGAGTGATATGGATATTTTCTGGAACAACACATCAGAAAGACTGGCGCTCAAGTAAGTACCATTTTGCAAAAAGTGCAAGCAACGCTGTGAAAGCAGAATCAATGCAAGCACAGGGACGAGTCCAATCACTTGTTGTTTGGTCAATCCTTCCTTCCTTGTGTTGTAGACTTTTGTTTGTAATTCTACTGACCAATGTATAACTGGACGTGATGAAGATAAAATTAAATGTCGGAAAAATGTGAAACTTTGTGAAATTATGATGAAAAAGTTATCAGCAATGTCAAGAGCATGGGCTGCAAGCATTTACTTTTGCATTGTTCCAAATTATTACCTAGAAAGCATATGGTGTCGTCGTTACGAAAATGAACACGGGCTCCAGGCAAGCATGGGTTTTAATAACATAATGCATGCAACGCATTGAACTAACTTAACAGATAGGCCAGCAACACATATATTGTATTGCAGAGTCAGGGCAGTGATTTGAGTGTAATTTTAGGAGGTTTAAAGAAGAGATAGAAGAAAATTATTTTGCAACACTACCGGAACTAAAATATTTCCATCTTTCTTTCTGCTTATAATGCCGCTTATACATGTACTTAATCATGCAGAATAGTCATAGTCTCAAAGAGACCTTTGATTCTGGTTTTGCGAGTGCTTTGTCTCAATTTGTTATTAGTAAGAAAGACAAAATTTCTCTCGCAGTTCGTGGTGCAAAATGATTGCATCCACATTTTCTTACGGAAACAAAATGCTCTAATCAAATTTTACTTGTTAACCATAGAAACCAATTGTTTAGATTTTTTAGCGAATTCTGTTCAAAGATGGCTTGAAGGACCTTGCAGAGATTTTCTCTTAATTAAAGCGGCACTGTCACAGGGATTTTTACGTTTTGGGGTGAAAATGTGCTAAAGATGAATACTCCCAGAAAGTCAAGAGAAGGAAATATATTTTCACCTTTTCTGCTTATACTGCTGCTCATACATGTACTTCATCATGCAAAATAGTTGTAGTCTCAAAGAGACCTTTAATTCTTGTGCAAATGCATTGAATCTCCTCAAGCACACTTGTCTCTGTTTTCCAGGAGTTTTCGAGAAACCAAGGATTCCAGAAATCAGGATTCTACAGAATGTACATTTGAAATGTGAATCAAAGGAGGTGGAAGTGGAGACTCATAGCCACAAATTACAACTGTAGCTGATAATAAACATACCATAAGTGAAAGAGTATGTGAAATTTATTCAGTCTGCCAAGTGTGAACTAAAAAGATGGAAACTATTTTTAACAAGGCATCCAAAAATTAAAATTAAAGATATCAATACAGTTGTGTGGCAACAATTGCCACATAACTACATTATCAACTACTATGTAAATTGGGTTGTTACAAAGTGTGAGGTAGCAAGTCATGTGAGCCATTCTGGTTTGCCAACAAAGCACTTTGGTTAGCCTGCTTACCACTTTGGTTAGCCTAAAGTTAGTTTAGATAGCTTGCGGCTAGTCTTTTTATTGGGGTTAGGGTTTTTTGCCTCTTTATACCCCTTCGGTTAGCCTGCATGGCAATCCGGTTAGCCAAAATAGCACTTTGGTTAACCTGCAGTTCACTTAGGTAGCTTGCGGTTAGCCTTTTTACTGTGCTTAGGTTTTTTGCCTTGCATCCCTTGCTACCTTGCCTCACAACCTCGCTGCCTTGCCTTGCGTGCCTTGCTCATCTCGCTGATTTGTATATTTGTAAGACTCTGTAAATTGGGCATAATGTAAAAGTACATACATTCAATCTTACAACTGCCACAATTCTTACCCTCACCCCAGTCTGTGGAGATAGGAAATCCAATACCTTGGAAGAAAGGGGTAAAATTTGTCAAAGGTACTTGGAAATAGCAGTAAATTTTAGTTTCTCAACACTTATGCCATTCATTGTGAGTACAATAACCAGTTGCTTTTTTTACAAAGGTGAGTCAGTGCCCCTCCCAGAAAAGTAAAGCTGCAAATTAAGCCTACACTTGATTTAGTCTTCTCCCACATTCCATCCAACTCTTTTGACAATTAACTGTTTACCATCAATGGTATGATTACATTTGGCCATTATTCTGTTAACTTCAGCAATGTCACTGAAGGTCAGGATTGCACTTTGCAAGTTTTCGTCGCCTCCCCATCTTTTCATATTCATTTTGATTATATTGCCGAATGCTTCGAAATACCATCTCACATCGTTTTCTGTCAAAACACCTGGAATCCTGTCCACAAAGACCTTGACTTTGCGATCCTTGTTTCCTTTCACAGAAAATGCTCGCTTTACCATAACGTCTTTCCCTTTTATAGTATGCCAGACAATCTTTCCTGCTATGACATCAACTGGTTCGTCTTCAAAGAAGCCAAGAAATGCAATGTTCCTGTTTTTGTAATGACTGCGTTGAAATATCAAGTCTACAGATGCTAATCTTCCAAATTGTTTAAAGTAATTTCTCAAGTGTTCCACTTTAAGATCCTCTGGAACCACTTCTATGATTGCTCTTCCTTTCATATACGTCCTCTTGGGTCCTGCCCTGAAGCTCTTCACCTCGACATGGCTGTGCCCAATTTGTTGCATAGGTGACTCCAAGGCTCTTACAACTGCACTTGGTGTTGTGAATTCCACAAAACAATATCTTTCTTTCACTACTTGTGGATTGTCATGAACAAACTCCACACTGCAAACCTCTCCAAACTGAGAAAAATGCTCTTTTAGGTATGAATAATTCGACTCTAACGGGATGTTACGAACATATATCTTTGTTAACCGAAGTCTGTCATGTTTCCATGCACGATCTACTCTCACTTTTCTCATGTGGATCTGGTGATTTTGAGCTAAAACCTTCTCCACACTTGAAACATCTTTGAACTGTACATAAGCATAAGGCCAGATTTTCTTTAGTATTTTACTTGGTTTCAAAGAAACCCGTTCCACCACCCCAAACTGTGAGAAGTACTCCTTGATTGATTGTTCCGTTGATATGGGGTTCACCTTGCCTACAAATATAGTTCTATCGTCTGGATGCACAAATGCGTTGCTTGAATTAAGGTTCTCTTCATGATCAGCACATGTTGAATGATCAGCATGAATCACTGGTTGCGGGTGACTTTGAAAGACAGGCGTTCTGAGAAATTTAACCTGCTTAAAAATCTTTGTACTGGAATGAAATGAAAACGCATTGTTGAGCAAGGGGAAAGAAAAACAAGGCCGATAAATTGCCTGCCGGCAGAGTCTGGAAACATGGCAAACGCCCGCCATGATGCTTTCGTCTGCCACCTCATGTATGCGTCTCTAGATGTCCGTGAACATTTCTTAATTCTGATTGGTCAAAAACTCAAGTTAAACATTGAATTCTTTATGATAATCGGTACAGCAGGAATTTCCTTGCGTCTAAAAATGGATGCTATCCATGAAAGTTTCGATTATCTTGACAACAGCGAGGATCTTTCCTTTACAAGAAACCACAGTGGCTTGGTAAATGGTTACTCGGACAAACCCGACTTTGAAGATCCGTCGGAAATCAGGCAGAACTTGAGGAACGCGATGAAAGGCGCTCGGCAGCGAATTGCGAACCTTCGATTGGACCTCGAAGAGAAGTAGGTGGAATTAAGCTGTCGTTAGCTTGATTTCCATGCAATTTTATTTTCACTCTATTCCTCATGACTCAACATTTAGTTATTTTGAAAAGATTTTTGGACTTGGTTTGTTTTGCACGTCTCAAATCGCTTGCTAATCTTCGGTAGCAACCGAGTTTAGCAGGGACGCTGTCATCAAATTTATAATCAAAGACAGCTTCTAGTGCGTGTTTATTTATCTCGTACAATAACTATAAAAAGAAATTCGAACAAGCAATTTTACTGCTGCCGCTATTGCGAAAGCTATAATCCCTGGACTCTTAATTAACACAACATTCATGTGATGTAGCAAGTACTAAGTATCGAATGTTTGTATGTTTGTAGAGCCACTTCAGAGCAATTCGAGCGTTTCGAAAGGTTTAATACAACGTACACACACAAATTATCATTTTATACAATAACTGTATCACATTTCGTGGGACATTTATATGTAAGATCCGGCTTAGACGTAATTCTGTTCCAGTTGTGAATCGCTCCAACCACCTGCCATTTGATGAAAGCAAACATGCCCAAGAAAAAATATTTTCAGTGGTTGTGAATTTATTCATTACATTTCAGGCGGTTTTTATCTAAACAATGAAATACTTAATTTCCGCACCATTATATTCTTCCATAACGTGTTTCTCTTTCTGTCTGTATCTTAAAAATGCAATTTGAAAGGAAACAATTCTTAAAATTAAATGGCAACCAGCCATTATTTTTTTAAGTAGAATTTCTCACATTGTGTTGGCATGACATCAACAAACCATGTAAATCATGGTCCGAAGGCGAGTGATTGATGATTTAAGCTTTTCAATAATTATAAGTGTGTGGCAGGGAGGGGGGGGGGTCACCTCTATTTAGCGGCCACGGCGGCCTTTCTGCCATCCTAATGAGCATTCTTCTATTGTTTTTACCCCTATTCAGTGGCCAGTAAGAATGTTATGTACAATGTTTGGAGTTATTATCAACAAGCTCGGACAGTGATGGCTGATAAAATCATTCAAACACAGGTTTATTGTCGTCATCATGTGGTTCTGTTACTCCATTATTCCGTTATTATTTAGTATTGAAATAATGTAATCTTTTTAAATGGCCTTATGCTAATATCTGACGAACCCCTATTAAGCGGCCAACCTCTATTAAGCAGCTCCAGTTGCCATTTCACCAAGGGTGGCCGCAAAATAGGGGTTCTACTGTATGAGGGGGACATTGGGGGTATCTGAACACCGCATTAACGCAAAAAAATTCGGCAAATACCGCAATACCGCAAAAAATCCGGCAAATACCGCAATTTCATAGTAAGCCTGTGTAGCTGGCAGATTAGTTAACGCGAGGGTAAAAATAGAGACAAAAAAGGGCGGTTGGACCATGCAAACAAAGATACGGTTTTAAAATGGTTGTTAAAACAGTCAAATATTAGAGTAAATTGTGTGATAATACGAGGGTTGTTTCATGTTGCTTCCAAAACGACCAGAAACGGCTAAAAACGGTCGGAAAAAAGTGAAGGCTGCGTTTTTATACCAACTATCGTCGACCAAAATGCCAAGATAACGCATCACACAGGTTTGGAGAATACTGCAATACCGCAATTCAAGATTAAAATTACCGAAATACCATATGAAAAATTGACCAATACCGCAGTACCGCAAACCCCAATGTCCCCCTCCTGTATATTAAACTAAAATTTCATTTTGTCCTTAGGGATAAACTCCTTGATTCAGAAAAGTCATTAAGACAACAACTGGAAACAGAATTAGCAGAGAAAACTGAAGAGTTGTACAAGGAAAAAGCCATGAGCTTACGTGGAGAGAATGGGAGATACTCTCCGATGAACACAACAAGCAGATTTGGGAATGAAACTGAGTCATTCAAAGAAGAATTATCACTCGCACAACGTTTAAATTTGCAGGTAATTTAAGTAATAGTTTCTTCCAATCCTTCAGGCTGGTACTCATAATTTAAGCTGCCAATCAGTATATAATTTATAAAAATTAATGTATATAAAAACTGGAAACAAAAAAATTCTCTAATTCCTTGCATATGGGAGTCTAACCCGTCCCTTCACCACCCCAACGGCATCGGGTCAGGACAATAGTCTATGGTGAAAGATTTTTGTTCTACGCATACATGTACAACAAGAAGGGAGCAGTTTATCCTATTATTAATTTGAGTAAAAATCTTGCCAGTACTCACTGTTATGCTTCTTTGAACGCAATGTGTTCAATGTTAAATGTTCTGTACTTCTGTTAGCTCACAGAGAAATTAGCAAAGGCAGAAGCTGAAATCCAAGCCTCCAAGATGAGTCGTGATGAGCTGTTATCTCAAACAGAATCCAAGATTGCTGCACGCGGAGCAGGTACAGTGGATGAGGAGCAACTGCTCCCAGGGAGGGCAAGAGACTCCCACATAAAAAGGGATGGGATCATGCTTGAATTACCTGGCTTAGGGCATAAATCATGGATTTGGGTCTCACTTACTAGCGTATTTGGGACAGAATACCAGTATCTTTAACCAGGTCTTGAGTATTGTTGGCAGTCTAGAATGATCAGACATAAAAATTGGTCACTTATTAGGTGTCAAATAAAAATAAAATAAAAATAAATCACTTTATTTAAGTGTCAGAGTCAAAAGGTCTCCCTTAGGAGTTCCATTCAATTTTTCAACAAGCTAGCACGAACATCCCTTATATCTTATATATGAGTTATGCCCCCCCCCCCCCCCCCCAATGGGAATGGGTTAGCTTTATTAAATGCTGTTATGAGATCAGCGATTAATTGCAGAACATACACATGAACATCTACTTGTTCAGAACTCAACTACCCATCAAAGTATCTGTGTTCGACGCTGCATTAGACAGCTGTTGCTCCACTTTTGGCTATCAGTTTCCCTACATTCTTTTGCATTTTTGCAAAAATTTAAAGACGATTTAGGGTGTGAGTCAGAGTAAAGCACCTTATCATCTAAAGAAAGGGGGACAGAATAACATGTTTGTATATGAGGGCATAGCAGGGACATATTGCAGTGCCATATCCCATTGTGGCGCAGTGGGGCATGTCACTCCAACATGTCCTTGATTCATTATTTCATGTGTACATTTTTATGATTTTCTCCCTGCAACATGTCACTGCAAAAAAGAATCTGGATGTAGAACCAAATTCTCCTAACAAAATTTAAAAATATGTGAGAAACAATAAGGAGAATTTAGATGTTGACCTACAAAGCCAACATGAAATAATGGCGTTAAGCACGACATGATGTAGTGATGCTTGCTTTTCCTGCCTTAACAGCTCTTGTGGAAAAAATCTACCAAGCACAAAAAGAGCGTGATGCTGCAATGAACGCAAGGCTCAAGTTAGCTTACAGTGAACGTGAGGAATTACTGGACAAACTTAGGCGAAGTGAGAGAGATCACACAGGGTAGGTACTGCATATATACACACTGTAGATGCACACTTAAAAGTTTTATTAAAAAAAATTATATTAATGTTGATTTGAGCTCACCAAGTCATGTTTTTAACTTTAATTTATAATAGCTTCAGGAGTAATGGGTTGTATTCTTGATTTTCAGTTTTGATTCTGGTGTTGACAGCGTACATGATGAAGAAGAAACCGAACCAGTATGTTCACACACATTGAATAATTAATTTTGTGGCTATTAAGTTTACAGTCATACTCATGTAGTGATGTTAGGGCCATAGTGTACTTATCTCTCTGTGATTTTAAATCCTTCATGCTCATCAGAGTATACATTTTCAGAATTTACTTTGGTAAAAGTTAATACTAACAGTAACTAACAACTTGTGAATGCTGTGTTACACTGTATAAATAACTTCTCTTAGAATAGAATGTTAGAGTGGTTTTCGGCTTGAGTGTCTAAAGTAATTTGCATTTGTTTTGGTTTTGCATTACTACACTTATTGATTTGTTTAAAAAAATCTTGCACCACTTTCTCACTCAATCAGAAATAAAATTAAAACCAATCATGACTTGCTTCCACTCATTCTCGTCTGCTTCAGACCTTCTAAATACATTATTTCAAGTGTTGATTGGTTTACTGGATTGTCTGTGTCTCTGAGATTCACCAGAGTGACTGATTACTTTCAATTGGTTTTGGTTTAACAACACTCAAATAAAAACTACTAGATACGTCTGTAATGTAAATAGCGATGTTCCAAATAAACACAAATTTTTTTGAAAGCCATTTTTTTCACCCAACAGACTATGAGGTCATTACTTGGTAGAATAATGGCATCTGAAAGTCCTGAATCAATTGATAAAAGTGGCCACGTGATGGCTAACAAGATAAGAACAGTGCAGAAAAACAGAAAGAAAATGGTGACAGAAGAATTGAAGGCTGTCATCGCTGAAAGAGACACTGCTGTGGAAAAGGTGATCAACATAAGATATAAACCATATTTCTACCATCACCTCTCTCTAAAATGGACGCTGTTGGGATCGGTTCCAACTGTCCATCTTAAAGAGGTGTCTCTTCTATAGGGAGTTTAAGTAATGTTTAATAAATGAGCAGCAGTGTTTTATCAAGTTTAAAAGTTAAACACAAGGCGCAGCCGGGTGTTTTAGACTTGATAAAACACGAACTGCGAATTTATTGAACGACTTCAAAATCTTCTGATGTAAATCAACTCATTCTTGTTCTAATATTTAGATTTGGGGCTATTTTGGCCTAGGAAATTGGACTTACCAGTATAGTTTAGCTGTGTCTTTATTAGATATAAAGACACTCATTAAAAATTACCGGTAATTTTTTTGTATTTTCTTTATGAACTATTAACAAGTTTTTGAAGTATAGTACATGTAAAATGGCTGAAGAAAGGCAGGGAAAGAACCAATACTAGGCCATGAATAGCTCTCACTATTGTTAGTTCTTCAATCTCTCTCACAAATTTAGGCAAAAGCGCTAGAAGCAGAGGTCATCAATCTTCGTAAAGAGATAGAGCTAATGAAAAACCAGCACAAGTTAGTGGACAAACAAAGGTTAAAGGCTATTCAGGTAAAGTGCTTCCTTTTCTGTCAAAATAAAATCATGTTGTAGTGGACAGAGCAGTAGCTTACAAATCTAACGCCTGGTTTTGAGGAGTCTTACAAAATGCAAGGCAGTGAGGCATGCGAGGCAAGGAAGCAAGGTGTGCGAGGCACGTGAGGCAAGGCAGCAAAGGCATGCAAGGCAAGGTAGTGAGGCACATGAGGCAGAAATCCCTAACCCCAATAAAAAGGCTTACTGCAAGCTACCTGAGCTAGCTGTAGGCTTAAGCCAAAGTGCTATTTAGACTAACCGAAGTGCCATGTAGGCTAACTGAAGTGCTATGTAGGCTTACATGGATGGTTCACATGGCTTGCATGCCTCACTGCCTGGCACTTTGTAATGACCCGGTTTTCAGCCTAGTGGCCCATCAAGCCAGGTGCTATTTCAAGTTTCCCTAGAATGGAACAACTAGGAGTTACACAGGGTTGCAATGTACCCCGGGGGGGTACTCCCATATATGGGCTATATAGGTATGTGCTGCGGGATAGGGTATGGTTTTTGAGGTTCTCGGTCCTTAAATAGGGTATCACTTTTGTTCCTTTTGGCATTGTGTTCCTGGTGTGATCCTTAGATAGGGTAGCTAAATTCTATCAGCTCAAATAAACGCCCAGCTAAACGAAAAAAAATTGTCTGTTAAAACTGAACTATCCGTCATTAAGTACTAACAAAGCGATTTTGAAAGATTTGAGCTTTGCCATGCGCGGTTAGCCGTTATTTGAGTCATCACGCAATGCTTCTCTTCCCCTTGAATAGGGTGTCAATTTTCGGGTTTGGGCCTTAGAAAGGGTATCAATTTTCATTTTCTTTATCCTTAGATAGGGTCAGGGTTAAAGAACGTTCGCGGCACACTCCTATCCGAAATTTAGGGGAGTACCCCCCCAGGCAATGTACCCTTGTTTTTGATGTGTTGTTCTAGAAAATCTCCTAGTCTCCCACAAAGGGTTGTTTTGGTTTGAACCCCTCCAGTCCTCTCCTCTGGAAATTCCAGTTTACCTTCATACTTCCTTTAAAAATTTTGGTTTTTAACATTCCCCCTTCCCTCAGAATTTTCAGTGACCCTCCTCGGAGGGATATGGATATTTTTTTCGAACCACACCATTTGCCAGTACATATTTATACACCTGGGCGGAAAGAAGCAGCATGAGAGTTACAGTAACTATCTTACCCAAGAACACAACACAATGACCCAACCAGGGCTCGAACACGGACCACTGGATCCAGAGTCCAGCGCACAAACCATTAGGTCACTGTGCCTCCCACAGGCTGAACCCTTCCCCCTTCCCTCTCCTCCCTCCTCGTGTCCCCTCTTCACTACTACGTTTCACCCTCCCCACCCACGCACTCACAAGCTACTTTTGTACTGTAATGAAGGCAGTTTTTAGTAAGATTTTACAGCTTTGTTTGCTTGTAACAGACGCAGTCAGCGCAAGCTCAGCAAGAAAGAGATCTAGCATTGAAGAAATCAAAAAGACTTGAAGAAGAAATGGAATCTATTCGAGTTTATTACAGGTAAGGGATAGAAAACACGATCTCCAGACATGTTATTGTGTTGAATGGAGGCTAGTTCCTAGGCCTCCTCTCTAAATTGAGCACAAAAGCGAGGGCAAGGTCAACATCCTGGAAATGAGTTTCATCCAGTGACGTCACGCATCAGAATTATGACTGGGTACTAGGTTGCGCTGAATGAATTATGTTAAGGGGGGTCCTTCTTAACTACTAAGTTGTTGCTAAGGAAGGTATCTAACCGCCATATTTTGGAAACTTGACCTGCTACGGATAAGCTTTTTTCGCAACTTTGTTCAATTGAAGAGTCCTTCCAGAATTTCAAATCACGGCCATATTTGACAAGTGGCGTGGCCAGAATAGAAAAAACCCTAAAACTGAAAGGGCATATAGAACCAAAGTTAAAATCAGTGACAATAGATAAAGAATGTCCACATGCTTGATGCTTCGTATGGGTTTTACAAAATATGCAATATTGTAAAAGTTATGACATAATAAACACCCGTATTTTCAGACTTTCTTCAGTAGCGTTTTTTTCTTTCTTGTAAACGGTAATCCCATACGTAGGATTATAAAGAAGGCTATGTTATCTCCGATTCTTTAAAAAATTCAGAACTCTTCCTTTTTTCCTCCAAGTTTTAGGGATTTTAAATTCTAACGCGCGGTTTAGGACTGGCACTAGTTATGCAGGCACAATGTCAATATTTCAAGCAGGTATTTCCTGCCCCACAAAATTTACCACTTAGCGTTACAAAACGGTCCAAAATGGCTTGCCACTAAAACTGGTCTTCAGGAATTCCCTAGCAACTGCTCTAGATCTGTAGTTAAGAAGGACCCCCCTTAATTTTTAGTGATTTTTTTTAAGTTCTGGTTAGTTCCAGGAAACAGCCAAAAACGAAGTGATAGTATGAGGAGGCGGGAAAATTTGTGGCGCGGTGTTCACTTTTTGAGTTGAATGAAACACGCGAGGAAAGCGAGCGAGAGAGTTTTCTTCTGAGGATTTTCCTCGGAAAATCTCCTCGTAAATCGTCTTTTCATCCTGGAAAATTGTGACAACAATTAAGGTTTACGGG
Organism: Meandrina meandrites; assembly: GCA_963693305.1. Taxonomy (NCBI): domain Eukaryota; kingdom Metazoa; phylum Cnidaria; class Anthozoa; order Scleractinia; family Meandrinidae; genus Meandrina; species Meandrina meandrites. The sequence continues at coordinate 22,748,048 of OY855915.1, forward strand.
AAGATCCGAAGCAATAGCTTTCCTGGAAATTGTACGCCTTGTGCAAGACGAGCGAAGCAAGTGTTTATATGTTGTCCTTGTTTACGGCTCCACGGCTATCATCAAGACTACTACATTATGCTGAAACGAAATTGCACTCAGGTTCGATGAAGTTTATTGAAGTATAAAAGGACAAGATCAAGATTGAAAGGTAACAAACTTAACTGAAGTCCTGAGCCTAATTTTACGTCGAACACTGAATGAAATTGTGTCAGTTTTCTGGTCTTCCCGTAAATTATTTGCTGCTTTTCTTCTTCGTTTTATAGTCGCTCTTGTTGTACATTTACAAGTATTTTTAATTAAACATTTCGCATCAAACCTTTCAGTTTTACGTAGTTGAGTCAACTATGGCATTTTGTGGTATTTGTGTGGTTTTAGGGAAGGCACTGTCGATTATTTCTTGTATAAAGCTTATAAACTTCGCCAAATTTGCCATTTTTCTGATGGAACTTTCGCTTCCGGCAGGAAAATTTTTAAACTGAGTGGCACTTGCCGCACTCGTTTCCCATATAAGGTCAAACGCAGGTATAATGACTGATAAACGAGATCTAGTGAACCAATCAGAAAGCTAGAATTGCATTATCCGAGATTGAGAATTTAATAATTGTCTTTATTAAATTCTCAACCTCGGATAATGCAATTCTAGCTTTCTGATTGGTTCACTAGATCTCGTTTATCAGTCATTATACCTGCGTTTGACCTTATATGGGAAACGAGTGCGGCAAGTGCCGCTCAGTTTAAAAATTTTCCTGCGGGAAGCGAAAGTTCCATCAGAAAAATGGCAAATTTAATTTGGCGAGCTTTATAAGCTTATACAAGAAATAATCGACAGTGCCTTCCCTAAAACCACACAAATACCACAAAATGCCATAGTTGACTCAACTAGGTAAAACTGAAAGGATTGATGTAAATGTACAACAAGAGCGACTGAACGAAGAAGAAAAGCAGAAAATAATTTACGGGAAGACCAGAAAACGTACACAATTTCATTCAGTGTTAGACGTAAATGTGGCTCAGCACTTCAGTTAAGTTTGTTACCTTTCAATCTTGATCTTGTCCTTTTATACTTCAATAAACTTCATCGAATCTGAGTGCAATTTCGTTTCAGCATAATGTAGTAGTCTTGATGACAGCCGTGGAGCCGTAAACAAGTACAATATGTAAACACTTGCTTCGCTCGTCTTGCATAAGGCCAGAAGTCCATAACTAGAAGTCTACATCTGGTATTGAGGCGCGTGCTATGTCTTTCGCGTGTAGGCTATTTTTAGAAGCTGATGTCTCGCGAGAAAATGACGTAACCCACTATTTCGACACGATTGGAGTTCTAAGTTGCGGCCGAATATTTTGGAAAGTGGCAGATGAAATAAATCAAATCACATCAAAACACTTGACAGGCCATTCTCTTTAATTCTCACATTTCGACAGAAGTAGTATCGTAGATAGTGATTTCAAACGTCTGTTCAGTGGCATTTGAAGGCGAGTGAAAAAGCAACCCATCGCCGGGTTTCCGTAGACAAACTCACAAAACAAACAGGTCGACTTTTTATAATTTACGAGAGAATTTATGAACAGAAGTTCCCCAAACTTTTAGTAGTTAAGTGTGTCTTTATTTTGTACAGCATATCCTCGTGTTAAAATACTGAACAACATACACAACACAATAGCTGCACACTGCGAAGTGCCCGAGAAGCACAACTTGAATTAAACTTTTGACGGATGTGAATGAAATCATCATTGTTCGATGAATTAAACTCGTATTTCTATTCATATTAAAACAAGTACATTACCTTAGTCAGTCTTTTGTTTTCATGCCGTCCTTATAATTCCAAAAACATGCGAAACTCGCCAAACTTGTCGTTTTCTCTGAATGTTGTTCTCAAACGAATCAAACTTCATTCTGTTCATTCCGCGCTCGATGTTGAGCGCTTCAGGGACCACGGTTTTGTTTTTCAAAATAGCAACGAACCTGTGCCAAAATGCACTTGCTCTCTTAATGCCTGTCTTCATCTTGAGAGTACCATTAATCTTTAGTGTCTTCGCATTTTGAATTTGACTCGGAATTAGTCTATCTTGCCCGTTGCCATTTCGTATTCTGACTCCAAAACACTGAGGTCCTATCGCTTATTTGGATGCTCCGAATTTTGACAACTTCGATGCTATCGTCATCGATGAAAGATGGCCTGATGATTCTTGTCCGGACGATTTAATCCTCACAAAACGGAAATTACGATGACCAACAAACAGAAATTTCGTAATGCCGTTCGCTCGAGTTCACTCGTCCTCTGCAGTTCTGCTTTTCTTCAAAAATTTGTTCAACCAATCAAAGGCGCGAATTAAAAAATACTTCAATGTGATTGGCTACTTGTTCGCGGCAAAGCTGTTCTAAAAATAGCCTACACGCGAGGAGCGCGAGGTACACGCGAAAGACATATCTCAAAGCCTATTACCAGAGATGTAGACTTCTAGTTATGGACTTCTGATAAGGCGTATAATTTCCAGAAAAGCTATTGCTTCGGATCTTCCCGTAAACCTTAATTGTTGTCACAATTTTCCAGGATGAAAAGACGATTTACGAGGAGATTTTCCGAGGAAAATCTTCAGAAAAACTCTCTCGCTCGCTTTCCTCGCTTGTTTCATTCAACTCAAAAAGTGAACACCGCGCCACAAATTTTCCCGCCTGCTCATACTATCACTTCGTTTACATCAAAATGAAATGTCCAGTTGATTTATACTAAAGAAGGATCGCCTCGTTGGCTATTTACCACCTCGTATCCAATGCGGGCTCATGGAATAATTGTTAAATATTTTCAAGAGTTTGGAGGTCTCGCATCTCTATTGAATTCAATTCTTCCTCCATTCAAGAGACTTCTAAGATTCAACTCGAAAAATTCCTTAATGATGACGTCACTCTGCAGGGCTCCGCGTAGCGTCTCTGATTGGTTGTTGCTCAGTTTTGAATTTTCGCGCGAAAGTAACAACCAATCAGAGACGCTACGCGGATATCTGCAGAGTGGCGTCATCACTGTGGAATTTTCCAGGAATGCGAATCTCGGACGTTTCTCGAATCTCGGACGTTTCTCGAGGGTTGAGGGGTAGGGAAGAATTGCGCGCGCTAAGAGAAAGGTCTGTTCCTTCTCAGTTTACACCGATCATTGTCACAAGAGCAGTCTCTTCGAGATCAGTTTAACCAAACTATGGACAGTTTTGAAACACGCCTCAGGGCAAGAGACTCAGATATTCAACAAGCGCAGAGAAGTTACGATGTAGTGGTCGAAAAACTCAAAGCCGTATCACAAGAAAGGACAAATCTCGCGAAACAACTGGAAGAAGCTTCAAAAAATAGACGGCGAGAAAAGGAACGAGCAGACAAGTAAGTTTATTTCGTAAAAAAAGTTAGTTTAAACAAAAAAGAACAAACTGCCTTTTGTAGGTCACCATCGCATACACAGCCATGTAACGCAAAAACTTAACGGTTTCCACTGATTTGAAATTTTGCAAGGGTTTGAAGCCCATATTCCAGAAGTTTACAGAAAACTGCTGCAAAAATAAAAACAGCGAGAAACCAAAGTTTGAGGCGATCAAACTGATTTGTAACAATTCTTGTTGCATACCGTAAAATGCCGGTTATAAGCCATTGACTGGGTGATGGTGACTCAACCTCGTTCCCAGGGTCTCTCTTCTTCCTGTCACCTGGGAGGTTCAAACTGAAGGAGGGTTTACAACCTGCATTGTACAGCATTCTGTACATAGAGCTCAATCTTTCACTAAAACCAACCAAACCTTCCAGAAAATAATGGAAATTCAGTGATATTTAATGATAACTTTCTGTTTTCCGGATTTAGAATAAGGATAAACAAATTGTGCCTGCACCCCCCCCCCCCCCCCCCCCCATGCATCATGTGACTTATCTAAACCTTTTTGTCTCTCTACAGGTTGGAAAGATTGGTAGGAGTTCTGCGCAAGCGCATTTCAGACTCAGGTGGAACAAGTGTGGCCACTATCAACTAGAAGGGAGGGGAGGGTAGATGGATAATTTTGCTACTGTATATATTATATATATGAGAATATTACTACGTTGGAAGGCTGGTATTTTGCGCAGCCACTCAAAGCGAAATCATACCAGAAGGGAACAGTTTTGGATCAAAATGTACAAAATATTTACTCAAAAAATAATTTATTTGCAGAGTAGTCAATTTATTTGCTGTTGTAAATATGCTGCATGTTCATCAGTAGCTGTAACCTCGTGATTATTGGCAAAATTTTTCACTTATTTATAGCAATAATAGAATCAGAATAAATATGAAAATAGGCCTGTTCTAACCTCACCAGGTAAATAAGTTCGCGAATTTGTTCACTACGCTCTTCAATATAGGGGATTCCCTGCTGAGGTCATTGTTTCCTTGTTGCTTCATAAGACTACGACTTTGCGTAGAGTAGGCATTATGCTATATATTTAAACGTGTTGACCGCAGATGTTTACAGAACTTATGAAACTCAATAATCAGCGAGATTTCAGCTCTTTGTGTAATATTGAAGAAGATATAAGCTTTGAATTCAGAAACTGCACAATTTTCTGAGCGACAGAAACGTTAATGAGGCGACACATTCTTTGTGGAACTTTGAATTTTTCACACTCGCATCACAGAAAAAGTGTTTAATACATCGGGCTCGAAGTTGTAGCGAAGGTTTCAAAAGTGTGCCGTGCTCTTTCGATATTCAGAATATATATTTTTGTAGCTCGATTAGAAAGTGAAGCGCTTATGCTAACGGGCCAATCATTGTAATCAAGGATTCCCCTGCAACACGCGAATTCTGAAAGACTAACAATTGCACTCGTCGCTGTTTCCCCTCATAATTAATTACGCGACAATCAACGAACCTTAAAAACAAGAACAGACAATATGGACCGACATCTACCAATCACAACCCACAGACGTCACCATCTGAACTCGTAAGGGATGGACCATTAGAAATGTTATTGGGGGGGGGGGGGGGGCAAATACAAAAAAATCGTGCAAGGAAAATTTGAAAAAAATCGTCCACCGACCCTCACAACTATTTTCCAGCCATCAAAAGAGAAAAGTTCATAGTTCAGAAGACTTGACCCCCCCCCCCCCCCCTCCCTTCCTACGCCCAAAAAAAACACAATCCTGTACAGTCAAATGGAGGAAAAAATTTTATGCGAGCTGAAAAATCCCCCCCCCCCCCCCTTTCCCATGACTTTTCTGAATGGTCCGTCCCTACAGTGACTTTCTGTTTCCTGAGAAGCCCGCTGAGATGATTGACGGTAGTGAAACAACCCTTGATTGAGGGGAATTCGCATGTTATTGAAAGGCGCAGTTTTCTTGTATGAGTTAAGTGAATGGTGCTTTTTGCCACCAATTTTTTTCGGTATTAAACATCGAGAAAAACAAATTCTTATCCAATAAACAAAATAGAAATACAAACGACACCGTCGCGTTTATTTTCATCTCTGAACCTAGCAACACTTGAAATGGTATCATCGCGTATTCAGAATGAAATAAAGGCTGTAAAGTCTAACTGGGGAGTTGCGCTTTTAGCTTTTCATTTGAACAGAATCCTAATCACACACACCAGAACAAAGGTGATGAAAGACTGGGGAGAAAATGATGTAAAGGTTGCGGGGCAGGCTAGGAAGATGCAATGCGTTTTTGTCAAAACCACCTCAGGAGCGACTGGGAACGAGCCTGGTACGGGAGTTGATCGCTTCAAGTTATCAGCTTCAGAATCGACTGACCGAAAATCAAAAACACTGCATGGACTTTCAAACGTTTTATTATTTTCATCAGCCTACAATCAAAACCCCTCCGATTTAACAAAAAAGGTATTTGTAACTAAAGTGAACATTTATTTCGCGAAAAGTTTTGTTTTAGACGTGAAACCAAGACCGATGGGTTATGGACTTCCGTTTTTATCAGCTACAGTCATAGACACTTCAGGTTTTATCTGCTACAATAACACACGATTATAACCTTCCGGTTTTATCACCTTCAATGCTACACAGTTCAAGTTATGGATTTTTTTTGGATTTTTATCTTCTACCACTGAGTTTGTCTTTCCAGTAAATTACTGCACAGCTTCTTAATTAGCAAAGTTCTCGTGTTGGCCAATGCAAGTAGTCTCTTCAGAAAACCACTTCCACAGTGATGTCATTCAAGGTGTCGAAGATCTTGATGAAGGTTGTCTTCAGGAAACTGTTGTAGTAATAGGCCCCTGGCTTATCTTTGTGCTCGGCCAGAGCATTTGCAGCCGCCTCGTCTGTGTCTCCGAGTTTCTGCGGCAGATTTTTGCCGGCTGCCTTGACCTTGCTTGGACTGATTGTTCCCAGCATGCTTAGGTAGTAGAACGTCTCAGGCGGCTGGAATTTGTCATGGAGACGTTTGATGCGAATCCGCTGACCTCCAGCAATGCCTAGTGTTCAGAAATAACAAGTTATTAGTCAGCGCTTTGCTTCATGTCGTGTCATAGTATATCACCCAACCATCCAAATAGGTTGACCCAAGAAAACACGCCCATCAACACCGAGAGAATTAGATTCACTTAAAGAAAATAAACTGATTTGAATGACCTCACTATCGCTATATTGCTGCGCTAAAAGACACTTTACTCTTTAAGAAAACGAGTCTTTTTATACAAGCATCTTATTTTGTTTGCAAACCACAAAATGGCGCGAGTTCATCCACAGTTGTACATCACCTTGTTGCCATGGCGATATGAAATATAAGCTAGCAACTATCCTTACCAAAACTGCTGGCTCTGTCAATAATGTCATAGGCAGAATTTCGGACCACAGATGAACTTACCCACTCCCCCCCCCCAACCCCATTTTAATCACGTGACATTTTTAACATAGCGTCACCTTCATGACTGATCTGAGTCAGGCGGTACTCGCCAGCGGTCTCCGCTTTGTTGGTCACGCCATCGTCATCCAGAAACAACTTGTAGCTGCTGTCACGGCCAGGGTAGATGCTAAAGGTGATGGGGTTCATCTTGCCGTGAGCGTGTAGTTCACCAACGTACTGCTCCAACTCACGCTTAGGTATAATGGCGCCTTCACGAATGTAAATGGCGCAGTTGTCTCTGTCGGGGTCGTTCCAAGGAGCATAAAAATCGAACTCTACCCCTCCCTGGACAGGATCTTGAAGAGGGCGTTTGTCATCTGTAAAACAGTACCATTGGCTTCCAGCGGGGAGGTACACGGCGCGACTTGTCTGTCCTGTTAAAAAGTGACAAGGGTTTCAGTATAGCTTTCATGTAGTAAAACCAGGCAGGAATTTATGGATAGGTTCTGTGGATACCAGAATGTTTATGAGCCTGCGTGTTTACGTTGTTATAGTTTATATTGCTTTATACAAAATGAGGGTTCAACACACACTCGGGGATCGTACGGGTAATGGAAAACCTGGACAGTCATAGAATTTTAGAATTTTTTTTTTTTTTTTTGGGGGGGGGCATAAGAATAATGGAAAATTCTTGCCATACGGTGTCTTGCCTTTGTAAAATACACAGGACTTGGGTGCACTTTGGTTGAATGGGTTAAAAAATAGAATTACTTTGTTTATTTTTAATCCTCTTTGCCTTAACGAAGTAAAAAAAGACGCAAACCTGGATTGACAATGGGTGCCACTAAGATGTCTTTCCCCAGGAAGAACTGATCATCTAGGCGGTTAGAAGTGTAGCCACTGTAATCCCAGCCATGATCATCATCCGCGTACGGATCATTATTGAATTCTCCTGGTTTGGTCTCGTCCATGAAGAGAGGCCTACAGATGGGCTTGCCTGTCAGTGTGTTCTCGTACATAGCATCGTAGATATACTGGATCAGTTGGTACCGCATCTCGATATACTTGCGGCAGATTGTAGGCACGGGTTCTTGGTACCGATATGGCTCTTGATAGGGCTTGTAGTAGTTGTCATAGTGGTTGCGGAACCACGGCAGGAAGGCTCCCATGATGGTCCAACGAGCGAGTAACTCCGGATCGACGATCTGGCCCTGCCATGCTGCGCAGAACCCGCCGATGTCGCACCCGGACACAGGCTGAGCAGAAAGGCCAATACCAAGGATCAGTGGGATGTTCATCTGCACGAATTCCCAGTTAGATGTGCTGTCGCCCGTCCACAAGCCAGCATAGCGATGGACACCAACGAAACCACCACGAGCGATAATGAAGTGACGTTTGGTCGGTCTGAGGCGCTGCAGTCCCTGGTAGGTAGCTTTACACAGGTTGTAGTTGAACAAACAGCGGATTTTGGCAAATGGCTTCTTGTCCTGATGGGTGCTTGCTGTAGAATACCTAATAAAAATGTAAACGGTGATATTAACTGAAATCGCATGGTCAAAAGGTGATATTAACTGAAATCGCATGGTCAAAAGATGATACTAATTAAAAACGCATGGCCACAAGACACGTTCTGGACATGGAAAATTAAAAGTCTCTACACAATACGACAACTCCCTCAGGACAGAAAGTTTGACGTGGGGTGAGTTCTTTCTTAAATTTACACTTGTTTAGGTTGAAGTGATAAGTCTTTCCAACTTTTAACCTCAAATGAAGGCCGACACCGGGGCAATTTGTCGCTGTGACTCGTCCCCTCGTGTGAACAGTACAAGGAACCAGCTGCACTCTCAAAACTTTGGAGCTGTAACGATTTACGTCCTTAAAAGATATATAACTCCCTTAGATAGCCCAAGCGTGTAAGTAGAAAATCAAGAGGTTAAGAAAGTAACAAACCTGGTTTCTTCATTATCACTAATCATCAAATCCATGGGAAATGACAGCAGAGAGCAGTCAGGTTGATGAACACTAGCTTTCATCGCTGGAGTGGTCATGTCTTGCCAGACGAAGTCCAAACCCCAGTCCAACAGGTCACGGTATTGCTCGCCCCACCATTTCTGTGCGTCGTGCCGCCCCAGATCAGGATAGTGTCCCCAGGTGAGGTGACCACGCCCATAGTTGACATTACCAATGTATGGGTCATGGGTTCCGCTGCCGTCTTCTCTGGTGTTTATTACAAAGACACCGTTTGCTTTTCCGGTGTCAAGTGCTTTGTACGGACTGTACTGGCCGTTTTCATCTGTGTTACAGCTGATGATTGGCGTGATGTTAGTGCTGCATTTGAATCCCCAGTCGTGCAAGGCGTCAAACATCTCTTTAGGATCAGGAAACTTGGTCTTGCTGTGCGTGAACGTGCGGTAGTTGTCCTGCAGATCGACATCTACGTGGAGACCATCAATCGGAATCTTCCACTGCCGGTACTTAAGCGCCACTTCCAGCAACTTCCACTTGGTGTTATAGTTTGGACCGTAGCCTCCCTGGTGGTAACCGAACACATACTTGGGCTTTGGTTGAGTGCGTCCCGTCAGTTGAACGAACTCGCTGAGGACTTCAGCCACATGCCTGCCGGCAAAGAAGTAATAATCGAGCTCTCCGTGCAGCGCTCCGAAGTAGTATTGATCTCCCTGGCGGAAGTTCACGAACGTCTGCGCAGTATTGTCGATCAGAATTCCATAGGCGTACGAAGGTCCAGCGAACGCTCCATCTGGACTCGGATTGTGCTCGATAAGGAACGGCGAAGACTGGTACAAAGGAGAGTTGGGATTCAATGGCCCCTGCACCTCCCCCTCGGGTGTCAGATCAGGTGCGGTATAACCAAAGTTGTCGTAGTTGAAAAATGTCATGGCAGCTCCCATTTTCTCGCTTCCACCGGAGTACTGACCGTAGAAATGCTGCTTAGGAACACGCCGCTTGTTAAGCGTGGCGCCGGCCTTCTCTCCAAATCCGAAGTACTGAGCGTTGGTCGGCGCCATCTTGAACTGAGCGACCGCCTCACCGCCGTCATCACGTTTTACGTACACCAGGTTATAATCTGACGGGTCTGCGTGGATTAACTGTCCGTCACGGTACACAGATAGAGCGTACTTCTTCAAGTTGACGCGCACTTCGATCCTGTCAGTACGCATCTTCAGTACGCCACCTTCTTCCTTCACCTTCAGGTCAGACGCCTCGATGCGTTCAGTCTCGGTCGCCGGGGAACGGCTCTTGACATACGGCGCTGTCGGGTCGGGGTTGAACCGCACACGGAGCGTGGTGTGAGAAAGGAAGTAGATGTAAATTTTGAGGCCGCCGTTAAGATAGAGAGTGAATTTATCCACAATTCCTTCTTCCTCTTGAGTCCATTTTGTTACCTTACCCACACTGATCCAGTTTACTCGAGACTCGGGTGTGAATTCGTCCGGAGGAACATAGCGATAACCAGCCATCTTTAGTTAGCAACAGCAATGAAGATACTGCGTTCTGTAAAGATATCATACCATAGATGCACATGTACCTTAAAATTCTTAGGCTTATGTGTGTTTAACAGTTTTTTTTTGTGGTCCATGACTCGGTGGTGGTGGGAGGGGATATTATTGGAAATAACACGGCACGAAAAAATGGCTTTGTCCACTTTCGATTCACATGAAAGGTCAGGGAAAGACGGATGACTAACTTTGACACAGGTGTCAAAGGTAAGAAAAGATACCGTTTTTAAAAATATGTATAATTTTTATTTCTATACTCTTCGCGTTCTACCTGAAGCGAGACCTTACAGGCTAAAAATATTTGCGTTTTGCCCGAACACCCCAACTGAGACCAAAATCCGAATTTACACGACAAACTTAATTCACAGCCACGACAGGTTTCTGCTCTTGTACAACAAATCTAAGTGGAAAAAAAACATCGAGCGGATATTATTATATTAAAAGATGACTTTTAGGAAAGGAGCCCCATACCTAAGACAATTTGGTATTAAAACCGATCAAGATGAAACATGTTGTCGCGTGACTGTTCGACCGAAACGCACTGAAAAGGACTGGGGAGGAGTATATCGCAGTAGTCTTGCTTTGCACAAATACAGTTTTCAGCAAACGCAGCGAATGCAGGGCGTTTACCAGTAAGCTTAGTCGGTATTCTACAAATATGAAGTTTAGGGCGTATTTATTCGCAGGACGACGTATTTATTGGCATCGCATTTCTGGTTAGGCGTGTAGAGTACCGTAAAAATTCCGGTTATAAGCCCCCCCGGTTATAGGCCCATCTACCTGGAAACAATAAAATACATCCGGTTATAAGCCCCCCCCCCCGGATATAAGCCCCCTTCTGCTGGATGACAGTACTGAACAGGGCTAAATGTTGCTTTATTATGACTTTTTAACTTAAAAACGTATTTCGATCAACACTGCCGTGGCTCGTTTCGAATCGTTTTTTTTTCATTCCGCTTATAAGCCCTCCCGGATATAAGCCCCTCCGCTTATAAGCCCACCCAAAACCCCTTAAGAATTTGTATAAGTCCAGGGCTTATAACCGGAATTTTACGGTATGTGAGTAATCAATGACGAAGGGGGAAGAACTAATTAAAAATTGCTTCCCTGACATTATTGTTTTCTTTGTGCGTCCCTGATTAAATTCCCCTAAGGAAAGGCTAATTGTTGAGGGATTGTGTTCTCAAGACAAAAGAACCGCATTTGTGCTGAAAATGTATAAGGGCTGTGCAATTTTTCCTCTTTCATGATCTTAGTTAAAAAATGAGCATCCGATTTGTATGAGGTAAAGCTGAAGCGAACATGCCTTTTAAAAGAAAACGTTTTTTCAGGATATGACCACTCAGTTTTCGACTTCCGTTTTGTGTCAAAACATTAAAATTTACCGACTTGAACGCGATTATTAATCGATACGCTATTGATAACTTTTGACAACTTTTCAAAATACATGTTAGAACACTGACTTTCCTTGGACAATAAACGGGTTCGGCTATCGTGTTTAAAACATCCTTGTTGCCACCACCCAATTCAGACCATGGGGTTGTTTATTTGAGAGGATACAACTCTTCGTACATGCTTTCATGTACCTCCGGAAACACCCCTCGAAACGCTTTAATCTTAGAAGCTTCTACGTGTCGACTAGTTATATTAAACGAGCCGAGGAAATTGGTTAACAACTCGAAACAGCCTCTGACATTTTCCAGGCTTTTGAAGTCAAAATGGCTGACAGACGCGAAAGATAACGAATTAAAAAAACCTACAATAGTGGTTAATATCTCCAAGACTCCAACACAGACGCCATTATTTCGGGCCCAGAGCCTCGAAAAGTTCTTCACCCAAGAAAATCGACCATACTAGAAGGTAATGGCTGCAGTCAGTAATACTTGTTAGCGTTTATTCAATTTTCGTTTTGAAACTCTTAAACAGCATTGCTTTTTTAACGAATTGTTATTCCTACTTTTCACCTGATATATTTTGGTGTATTAAAGCACCCGCCTTTCTGTTGTATATCGAGCACGTTGATTAACAATTCAGGCCATAATTTCGCTCGCGTGAAAGTCTATTAAAATGTCCATGCATTGAAAAGCAGCCATGTGTCAATCAAAATCAACGACTGTGAATGTTTAGCCTGATATGGCATCTCACTGAGTTATGACATCTTCAAATTAATTTCGTTCCAATGCTCACTTCTCCATCTGTCTAAAAATATACAAATCCGCTTGCTTAGTTTTACTTAAAATTGTAGAATGTTTCAAAACTGTAATTTTCAGTGCGCGTTTGTGACGATGAGTTTTTCCACTGTCGGGACGGGAAATGAAACTCGACTTTTTCGGCGGTCAATAACACAAATTGGGGGAATAAACTCGTGAGCACTCGCTTGCTGCGGGGACGGAAACTCGTTACGATTTCCTGTAGACGGGAATCTGCGGCAACTGGAATTCGGACCAACCCAAGACTCACACACAGAATTAATCTTCAACGCTGTTTTAATCTTCCTCTTGCAATGATATACCGGCAATTCAGAGATCGACGTAAATCGAGGATCGGAGATGGGAAAGGTCCGATATGTAAATCGAAATACAGTAACAATGTCGCAAAATTTATCCTAACTCGATCCTAACGGCTCTCTGGCTATTGCATCAGCGAAGTAAACAAGGAACGTTGCGCTGCACGTTAAACACGAGTTCGGGTAACTAAAATAAATCATAACATGTGCATTTCACGTGTCTTAATTGTCTCAACGAAGGTTCGGTAAAGAAATGTAAATTAGATTTCTTGCCATGTTGGCAGTATGACAGGTATGATCTAAATTCAGAAAGTGCTGGTTGTCAGTAGTTTTACTTAAGATCATGTGACTACGGCTAGTACTGTTTACTCACGAAGTACAGTAGTTTTACTGGATTAACAATTAGCTACAATTCAAAACAAGGTAATTTTTCCTTGGAACGTTTAAAGGAAATTGGAGAAAATGTTTTTCCGCTGAGCCTCAGGATTGGTAGTTGATCGTGACACGTTAATTGTACATCACTCCGGTTCTAGTCTCGAGCTTACATGTATCATCAATGTACGCCGTAAAATTACGTTACCAGTGTTCGTTTGCATACGTACAAATCTCTAACGCGCGCGTTTTATAGTGCGCCCTGCGCGCTCTTAACGCGCACGCTGAATATGTGATGTTGTCTTCAAAAAGAAATTTAATCCAATGAAATGCTTATTGCAAGAGAATTTTGATCGAGCTTGTAAAGCCCGGTTTGTAATACATAATGCAATGATCACTTTCTCTACCTAAACATTTGCATGTTTAGCTAGACAGCAGCACGGGTTTGAAACACCTCGGATATAACGAAAATATTGATACTGACAGCGGGTGTTCCTTATAAAATTTGATACATAAAGAACTAAATTTTCAAGGAATTGATCGAGCTGTACGTTAAATTGGCGTAACGCTGTATGTTACCGTAAAACGTTTTTGGGGGCTCGATTGAGAATCAGCTAGAATTAACATGCATGACATTAACAACCGAATTGGCGCGCAAGCCTGATCTACCAAAGATAGGAAACATGCACATAAGAATTTAAAACGAAGAAAGCAATTTTCTGAGGAAAAAATAACATAACCCTACTATCGGCATACAAAACAAGAACCTTTTCTTTTCGAGTAATTAAGATTTCAGTTTCAAGCTGGATGGTGGTAAAATATAATTTAAATTCACATGTTCAATCTAAAACGCAGGCGAACGTTCAGTTTTACTATACATTATATGCAGCAAGAATAAGACATTCGTTAGATCCCATACCTTATCTCGAAGTGTTCAGGTAGTCTTTCTTTGTACAGAACACGGCTTTCATCAAATGCAGCGAGTGTAGAGCGTTTACCAGTCAGCAGACAGTAAGCCACACGGTACTCTGCAAATGTGACATCGCCGCAAGTCAAATGTGCCAAATAAGGAAACTGGCTACACTACTACGAAGTTAAACCGGGGGGGAGAGCGGTATTTCAACGATGCACAATGACTATACAATTAATTCTTCGCTCCACCATGTCTGTCTTGCTCTTAATGTTTATCAATTACTTGTTTGTTTACCCCAATGCCAGTGGGTGACATGAACTAGCCTTAAATACGTAAGGTTTCTGTTTAGGACTTAGTTGTTTTTTTTTTTTTTAAATACGTAAGGCTTCTGTTTAGAAGAAGACCTCGAGGTTTCTAAAAATTCCCTTTTGAGAAGAAAAGAAAAAAGAAGTCAAACAGTCTTTGAATTGAACTTCTGCATGCAATCATTAACTTTCTAACTAGCATTTAGGTCTTCTCTGCATAACCAGATAAATCGACGTCATGGGCACATTCTGTCCCCTCCTATTTCCAGTCCTGCATTGTCCGTGACACCCTCCCCCTAACTTTGTCCCCCCTCCAGAACACCCCGTCTCCCATCAACGACAAGCCTTTCTTAAGAGCAACACTTAAAGAATTTGCATTTGGTTGCGTGCGGCAAAACGTCCAGTCTCGAAACGCACTAATCTTAGAAGCTTCCACGTTTCAACAATTTGCACTTAACGAGCCGACGAAAATGGTTAACTTGAAACAGCCTCTGAAATTTTCCAAGTTTTTGAAGTCAAAATGGCTGACAGACGTGAAAGATCACGAGTTAAAGAAACCTACAATAGTGGTTAATATCTCCAACACGGACGCCATTATTTCGGGCCCGGAGCCTCGCAAAGTTCTACACCCAAGAAAATCGACCATACTAGAAGGTAACACCACAGATATGTAATAACACTGTAGTTTTCTCTGATCGCGCTACATATACAAAGCTCGCGCGGTGTATGTTTACCACAAACCCACGAAATTTAAACTCATTAATTCAAGTTATCTATTTCATCTTAAAATAGCGTATACATGTATAAATATTATCACTATTATTGAAAATATTTTCACCGACTGAATCGAATTGCATCATATCATTACTGGAAAATAGTTGAAAATTGTTCCAAAGTTTAAAGCCGAAAAAGTTAGGACGCAAAGTTTGTCATGGACGAGTGTACTGGAATAACTGCGGGTGACTGCGGAACCACCTTAACAGACTATTAGGCAGACAGATATATATTCTAACAATGGCAAGAGGGCGGAATAAGTCAGTTGTGTAGCAGCTCTCGTAAGCTTGTAATTCTACTGGTCCTCTAGTGTAGCAGCTGCTATTGTTTTGGGGGCTAGGGGCATTGTTCTTGTTGTTTGTTCTATTGTTCTCTCAGCCACGAATAAGTAATCATACGTGAAGCCTACAATTCAATTTGCAGGCTTCTTTCTTACCAAAGAAGTATTCTGAAATATCTGAAGATTTGAAAATCGGTCGTGAACGAACGCGATTTAAGAGAATTAAAGAAGTAAGCGAGCGCGCACGAACGTTTTATGACGCGCTCCCAAAATTGCATCAAATCGGTACTTAAAAATATGTAAAAATTGACCCAAAGTTTGTCATGGACGAGTGCAGTGGATTTGGCAGAATTACATAACTGAGCGAGCACGCACGAACGTTTTATGACACGTTCCCAAAAGCGTGCATATAGTGCGTCCTGCACCATCTTAACGCGCGCTGAATGTGCGAAATTGTCTTCAAAATGAAATTTAATCCAATGAAATGCTTTTTGCAAGAGATTCATGAGCGAGCTTGTAAAGCCCGGTTTGTAATATATAATGCAATGATCACTTTCTCTACCTAAACATTTGTATGTTGAGCTAGACATGCCAGCAGCACGGGTTTAAAACACCTCGGATATAACGAAAATATTGATAATGACAGCGGGTGTTCCTTATAAAATTTGATATATAAAGATCTAAATTTTCGAGGAATCAATCGAGCTGCACGTTGAATTGGCGTAACCCTTTATGTTCATTGGAAAAAGGGACTCGATTGGGAATAAACATGCATGAAATTAACAACCGTATTGGCACACAAGTGATCTACTAAAGTTAGGAAACATGCACATAGGAATCCAAAAGAAAAAGACAACATAACATAACCACTATTATCCAGATACAAAACGAGGACCTTTGCTTTTCGAATAATTAGGATTTCAGTTTCAAGCCAGACGGTGGTAAAATATAACTTAAATTCACATGTTCGAACTTAAAAGCTGGCGAACGTTCAGCTTACTATACCTTAATTCTGTTAAAACAGCAAAAAAAGACACTTGTTGGAACACATACCGTACCTCGAAGAGATCAAGTAGTTTTGTTTTGTATGCAGAACACAGCTTGCAGCGAATGCAGCGAGTGTAGGGCGTTAACCAGTAAGCCTAGTCTGTATCGTCTACAAATGTGATTTTAAAAAGGCGTAACACCGCTGTCAGTCAAATTTGCCAAATAAGGTCTTGTTTACTAGATAATACGAAGTTAAGCCGGGGGGAGAGCGGTATTTCAACGATGCACAATGACTGTACAATTAATACTTCGCTCTATCATGTCTGTCTTGCTATTAAGTTGTGAAACACAAAATGTTTGTAATATATCACTTATGTGTTATCCCGAATGCCAGTGGGTGACATGAACTAACCTTAAAGACCCTTAAATAAGTAAGGTTTCTGTTTACCAATTAAATCATTTGTGAAATACGTAAGGTTTTTGTTTAGGAGAAGAAATAGAGGTTTCTTAAAATTCCTATCTTATAAGGAAAGGGTAAAAGAGGTCAAACAGTCTTTAAATTGAACTTCTGCATGCAATCATTCATAGCATTTAGTTTTTGCTTCTTTCTTTCTCGGCATAACCAAACAAATTTCGGCGTCGTGGGTACATTCTGCCCCCTCCCCAGTCCTGCATTGCCCGTGACACTGCCCCCCCCCCCCCCCCCACCCCTCCTCCAGAACACCCATCCCCCAACAACACGCCATTCCTAATAAGAGCATCACTTGAAATTTGCATTTGGCGCTGCGTGCAGCAAAATTCCCAGACTCGAAACGCTTTAATCTTAGAAACTTCCACGTTTCGACAAGTTGCCCTTAACAAGCCGAGATAGAAAATGGTTAACTCGAAACAGTCTCTGAAATTTTCTAAGTTTTTGAAGTCAGAATGGCTGACCGACGTGAAAGATCATGAGCTAAAGAAACCTATAATAGTGGTTAATATCTCCAACACAGACGCCATTATTTCGGGCCCGGAGCCTCGCAAAGTTCTACACCCAAGAAAATCAACCATACTAGAAGGTAATACCGCAGATATGTAACAACACTGTAGTTTTCTGTTCGCATAACATATAAAGTTCCGTTCAATTAAACACGAAAGGCGTACCGATATAATGTAATATTTATCAATTCTAAGTCAGTTCACTTTTTTATCATTCCCTGACCGCGCAGAAGGGAATAACAAATGTTGCACTTTTTCCTTGAAGTAACAGAAAGCTAAAATAGAAAAGCACAACTCGTGCGGCGTATGTTTGCCAGTACAAACCCACGAAATTTAAACTCATTAATTCAAGTTATCTATTTCATGTTAAAATAGGCTCAAATAGCGTATACATGTATAAATTTAACAGTATGAAACTAATTAACAATTAGAAGCCATTAGCGAATGGTCAACGCTGCGTAGCCAAGTTGGGCGGGAGAACCAATTAGATTCGCGGATTTTTAATAGAACAAGGTCGAGCTCTTCTAATGGTATATAAATTCTTAAAGAAGGTATGTGACGATGTCATAGGTTATTTCTCTGATAATGAAAATTACTTTCAAATTGAAGGAAACCAAAAAAAAAGAATTTATTTCTTAGATAGAAAAAGAACAAAGAATTAATACCAACCTCAATAATTATATACAAAGGTGATGAAGACTAAGGAATATTTAATAGATGATTGCTGAGGTTCACAGCATTATTAGTAAAGGTAAAGTCTGCTTACGAGCCAAGGGGCCCATCAGGCCGGAGCTTATCCCGGTTTCCGTAGCATGAAGCGACTAAGAGTATTTCTACTCCCCCCCTGGATGGGATGCTAGTCCATCGCAGGGCTACCCCCAGCAGTAAATTCGCCGGTACCCATTTATACACCTGGGTGGAGAGAGGCACTATGAGAGTAAAGTATCTTGCCCAAGAACACAACACAGCGCCCTGGCCAGGGCTCGAACCCGGACCGCCCGATCCGGAGTCCAGCGCACTAACCATTAGGCCATCACTCTAATAAAGGTGATGTAACTTTCCATACCTGTCAGAGGAATTTTCTCATTTCACGTATTTGTATGAATGGTGTTATTGAATCTCGTGCAAATGACGAAATGTCCATCTACATAGTATATAGCTCTATGTAAATGGTCGTTTTGGTCATATGTCTGACGAGGCAGCTGGACTTCACCAGTATCCAGGAAAGACTTTGTACGAAATTTTACGTAGCATTCAAACTTTTTTACGAGTGAAATGTAAGCGAAATGCAACTTTGGTTGACAAAAGTGGTCGTACATTTAGAAGGTTAAATTCTGCTTTGAATTTTCAAATGAAAGAATAGGTATAGTTGTCAACAAAGCTTATTTATTTCGGAGGAACAAGAAAACTATTTATTAGAAAACGGGTTTTAGGCAGCGAGAACACCATACCTTAGTCTGGGACTCTGGGTTTTGGTATGTATTTTGCTTTTAGGGCTGGGCAGGAACACAGGAATTTGAGATTTGACAACTCACAGTTACCTTTACAACATGACGAATCGGGTCATGAGTTCTCACAGTATATGGAGGGTGTTATTAAAACTAATAATGGTGGATTGTGCCATTTACAAAGGAAGGTTGTTCGGGCATGTAAGAATTCAACCATTGTAGAGCGTTGCCCAGTTGAGTTGTATAAAAAATACTTGTCTCACATGCCAAAAGGAAACAATGAGAACGCATTTTATTTGCGGGCTTTACCCAAGCCAAAAGGGGACGTATGGTATTACAAATTACTAAAGCAATGGGAAGAGAAAGTTAAGGAAATCTAGTAAAGAACTTCATGCGTAAAACAGGATTTGAGGGGCATTTTACGAATCATTCACTTCGGCGAAGTTGTGCCACACGATTGAATAATGAAGGTGGTGTGCTAGAACAAGTTATTGTAGAAACGACTGGTCACCGATCATGTGATGGGGTTAGGGAGTACAAATGTACTCCATCGACACTTAAAGGAAAAACGAGTGAAATCTTGCAGGGAGGGATTCCAAAAAAGTTGAAATGGCTGCAAAAGTTAGTGTGTTGAAAATAACAGTTATATGAACTAGGTAACTATAATATTGCTGCAGCAAGGAGGCTGCAATATTAAAAATATTGCAGTGCAGTCACTCCACTGCAATAATGCGCGTTTTAGCTCGTTTAGGATTGCCCCTGATAATTTCCCTGCTAACAAAAAGGACTGCCTCCGTTTTCCACAGAAACTTTGATTACTACACTGGATTGTTTACCTTCTCAGACTGAAATCGTTGATATAATGCAGAGAGAGAACAATAGGGTTTTAGGAGGGTCTGTAATTATTAAGACGGATTAGCGACACTCTAGCTCTAAACTTGATTATCGTCGTCCTGAAAAAGCTTTGAGAAGTTGTTTAAGAACACAGTGCTAGTAGAGTTCAAGCAACGCAAGAGTTTCTTAAACGTTCGAACATTCACTTGTATATGCTTGCCACAAGTTGACATCTGACGCTTTGTCGAGCTAGAGTGCACTTTGCTCTTGAGCGAATCTCGAGGGTGACCAACGCGTGACAAAGTCGCGAGACAGGTTAATGACATTTGTAGACATGTTAATAACTGTGTAGCTAACAATGCGAAATCGAAACGCAAGATCACGAATCCACACTTGGTTTTCTCTTTGCAAAACAAATCATTACCTGTTTTCAGTTAGTTATTTCATCGATGTCCACGTGTTTTGGTGCACCTGTTTTGTTGCTTTTCTACGTGAGCAAACTGGAAATTTTAGTGACAAGTTGAGAGATTGTGAAGGGAAAAGGACGAAATTATCTGCATAAGGATCAAATTCGCTTTCGGCACTCAAAAGAGCTCTAAAACGGAGTAAGTAAACTGGCAGTGAAAGAAACTACTGTATAGAAAAAGCTAGCATGGTTTCGTAACAAACTGATAACGACCTTGAGATTTAATCTTTTTTGATCTCTTGAAGCTGCAAAATATTTTAAATTGTTCTTATTATCAAGATAGCTAATAGGGCCAATAACTAAAATAGCCAATCAGAACATTCTATTGCCGGTCTGATATTTTTATGTATTGGACCGGCAATAGAGTATTCTGATTGGCTGATTAGTTATTGGTCCCTCTTAGCTATCTAAATAATAATCAATAATATTTTTAGTTATCTGTTATATTGTGCAAATTAACATGCTAAAATACGTTTTTTTCGAGTTTCCACTTAATGATGCAATATTTATCTTGTTGTATTTCTTCTAGATTTATGGACTTCGGTGGTTAAAATACGATCAAATGTGAAAGTAGGAAAATAAATTGACTTCTAAATTAAAATTGAAAAATATCCATTTACAAATTTTTCTTTTGTAAGCACCTATAATTCCGAAGTTTGGAAATTTGAAGGCAAAAATTGGGTAATCAGTATACGAGATGTGAAGCTATTTTTGTTTTGCTCCGCTTTTAGCTGGTTTAAGCAACTCAAAATCATTCAGCTCAGTATGCAAACAAATTAACTGACATTTGCTACCAGTACGTTGTAGTCAAATTTCTAGCCAGTTCGATAAAGACACAGTTCAGGCTGGAGTACACCCAACTGACCAAATGACACACCTTGCTTCTTTAGGTGTGAGCATCATAGCCGCCAAGTCTCTTGTGCTGATCAAAGTCCCGAATGAAACCAACATCGGTGGAATGGTACTAGAAGATGGCTGGTGCCAGCTGACAGAACAGGACCCGACTTACCCGAGGGATGTCCCGCTGTACAAATCCCTACAGTTTGATGTTGGGTCGGTTGAATTTGACCCTTATATGGTGTGCGGGTCGAAAAAGTCGAGCTCGGCGGGCGCGGTTAAGAAGTACAACATCAAGGTGAACGTGTGGTTTTGTCCGGCGAAAACCAACTGTGGCATCCATAATCACCACACTGATCCAGAAATGCTTGAGGTCCACACGCAGATTTATGGCACGGGAAGAATGCAAAAGTTTCACGAGAACGAGTTCAAGAGTATCTATGAAGATGTGATGATGAGCCCTGGCTTCACCCATGATCCCTTCGCTGGTGTCAAGGAAAACGGAGACATCTTCTATGGCTGGCACCAGTACTACTCGGATACCGATTGCATCTGGATGGCAATCGAACACCACCCGGCTTAATTGGGTAAAAACTCCGCAACGTTCGGGAACATTTCGGAAATGGCAATCAAGTAACTCACAGTTTAGAATCATGTTGTTCTACAGCTTTCCTAGTATTCTTTGGAGACGTAGAAAGTGGCAGAATTGCTTTTATTATTTTTCCATCATTTTAGTTCGTTACTTACAATCATATTTACAGTTGTACCAAAACTTTATTGTTGATCGTCGTTGGAAATTTCACCGACCGAAGGTTGAGAAAAGTAATAGGCCATCTTTTAGAAAAATCACCGGTCAAAACTGGTTATGTCTTGTACGCCTCGAGTTGAATAGAATAAATACAAGTGTGGTCGAAAAACTGTTCCCGAGTTAATTATTATAAAAAGGACATATGGTTTACTTAAACAAGACAAGATTCGGGGTTGTTTTCAAAATTTCAAACGATTACTCATACTTACAGAAGTGGTTAGTAACTATTGTGTCTGGGACATTAATTTGACAGGGCCCATTTTACACAGGAAAGATGATGGTCTATTTTTGACACTGCGCAAATTTTTCTCAAATATTCAGACCGTTTAATTGTTTTCGTGAGGCTTATTAGATAAGCGGTGTCTTGAGTACCCTCAACCCCTAAACTACAATCTTGGACAAAACTGTTGAAACACTTTTCCACTAATTTAGGTATACCACAGTTCAGGTTCTCAGCCCCTAGAGTGTTCCAGGCGTTCGGTTAGTCGGGGAGCAGCGCGAAAAACCGTGAGCGAAAAATGAGGGGAGGGGTGCTCTCCTCGCCTTAGTCCTCGCGCCATTTTTTCCACGCGCCGTTCGTGACGCTAATCCCGAATTTCGCACTTCTGCCCAACTAACCGAACGCCTGGGACAAGCTATTCAGCCCCCCTCCCCAATTTCAATGTCGTCAGTGCAGTCGTGATGTGAAAACATAGTCTGGCGAACCCGCAAATCCCACAAAACAACATTGAGTGGCGGGGTGAGGGGGAAAATATTTTTTACTCGCTTGCAAGTCGACATCTGCGAAAAATGCGTGAAATGCACTTGTTTTAACTTGCTTTGTCCAAGATTGTAGGTTGTTATCACGGCTTCCCTTGTATAGGAGTCCCCCAATCTCGTCGCCAGGCCGCTTCCCAAGCCCTGGGAACGAGGTTGGGAGTCCCCCAGGGGAATGGAAGTCCCCTTCCCCAGGGAAATGCGCACAGCCATTTACGTTTGAGTTAACGTTGGTGCTCGGAGTAGGATCGGTTTCTCTTCTTTTCGTATACGCGGCACCGGCCATACAATTCCGGTTATGGCATGTATAAGGCAAGTGCCAGGCACACTCGGTTTGCAGAGATCCCAGTACGTTTGTATTAAAACACAACAAATATTAGCTTCCTTTTACATGCGCGGAGTTTTTTCTTCAACTCCAATAGTTATTAGGTGAAATTTGTTTTCCTTCTTGATAGACTGACTGAAATTATCTCAAATTGATGAGAAAGAAATCGGACTCCGTCGGTCTTAACCGACGGCCGATTAGCTCAGTTGGTAGAGCACAGGCAGACCACTCTATGAGTTCGCTTTAATATTTGTTGACATACAAATATAACGGTAATTAGCTTAAAATGCACGACAAACTTTTTCCAATTTAACCAGTAGGAGTCGTGTTTCTCCCTCCTCCTGATTTTTCATATTTCTCCCTGATTACTCCTTTTATAAAGACACTTACTTTACGTGATACTATAGTGTAGTACATCGCAGTATCTCGTTTCCACAGGCTTTAATAAAAGTAAAACAATACCTTCCGAAATCAATGTGGCACACAGCGGTAAAACATCACTCATTTGTGAATATATAAAACTCCAAGATACCGCCGGCTAACTTGTAGCAACAAAGACTTTTACTGGATGAAACAGAATAATGCAGGTACATTTATTAAGCATTTTACTGTCTCTGCATAATCATCTGCAAGTAATTTACAACTTACCAGAGCCCGGTTGTATAAAGCAACTTAGGATTAAGCGAGATTTTGTGCAACTGTTCTCTTTGTTGCTAAGGATTTCCTCGCACCGACATTGTGTTTCCATTGATCGCTTGCAACCACGTGACAAGGCGGCCATGTTGGTGGTCAAAACAATAAAAAACTTTTTCGCAGAATTTGCATGATAAAAAAGTTTAGTTCCCAGCGGAGGAAAACGCTTTGTTGTTGTCCCCCAGCATGGCTGCCGTGACGTCAGTTGCAAGCCAGCAATACTCTTTAATCGGCTTATTTATCCAAAATAGTGTTCAGGAAGACCTTCCAAAACTCAGGGAATGGCTGCAGAAAATCCCACTTACATGTAATTTGCTTTATGCAACTGGGCCTGGGCCGTAGCTACAAGAGGCAAGACGAGGCACTTGCCTCGTCTAGATTTTAAGCCAAAATTAAAAACAAAATGCGTTCAGGTGGGAAAATAATCCCTAGTTGAACTGACGAGAGCAATTTCCTTGAAACGAAACCTCATGAGAAATGCTGAGAAAAGTGTTTCAGTGCTTTAAGGTGGGGGTAAATGTGAATTTGAGTGAAATTTTAAGAGGTTTAAAGAAGGGATAGAAGAAAGAAAATTATTTTTGAAACACCAACAGACAGTTGACCCCCACGCAAGAGCACCCCAGGTTGTCAGGGGACTGTTTGGGTGTCCATCTACTAATTTTTAAAATTGCATTAAATCTTTTATATTTCTTATTTCTCCAAATTTTACTAATCCTTTGAGAAAAACTATCTCTTTCCAGACATCCCCAAAAATCACCAAAAAATTTACAAAACACCGTTTAACATAGCTTTGCGGGATGAACAGAGGGTTTTGAGAGTGTTTGAAACAGGAGCGAGATATTCGCATTAAACCCAAGTTACGCGGTGGGAAAACGGACTTCAGGTGAACCCCCGCCTTAAGATTTCACAATTTTCTAGGGGGGGGGGGGGGATGCCCCCAGAGCCCCCTAAAGGCGTGCGCCTTCGGTGCTCTTAACCTTTGCCTCGTCTTCATCAAAGAGTCTGCCTTCGATCCTGCTTACCACTTCCAGACGTGCGATTCTAAAAAGTCCCAAAGGCTGTTTAAGCCTGAAAAGTGACCCGGAAACCTAAGAACTTGTTTTGTTTTTTTTTTGTTTTTCATCAAAGCTGCTATTAAAATAAATTGACAGAAGCAGATGTAATCTCAGGTAAAGTTGGGAAAATCACCATATTTCAGCCGAAGT
This sequence comes from Meandrina meandrites, assembly GCA_963693305.1. Classification (NCBI taxonomy): domain Eukaryota; kingdom Metazoa; phylum Cnidaria; class Anthozoa; order Scleractinia; family Meandrinidae; genus Meandrina; species Meandrina meandrites. The sequence goes on from OY855915.1 coordinate 22,772,895, forward strand.
GTCTACAAGCCTGAATTGAAGTCGCACATTTCAGCCCATTCCTATGTAACTGAATGAGGATAAAAGCACCTGATAATACATGACAGAAAGCTTTAAAATTCCGTTGCAGTATCTGGATTTACAAAGCTTGGCAACTCTGCAATGCTTTAACAGCGAATCGGAAAGGTAAGCGACCGAACACATCTTGTCATCCACTTGCAGAGAAATTTTTGTATTTGTATTATCAACAAGGAATCACATGATTTTCTCGTGCAATTTGGGATAAATCAGCACTCGTAAATTTTTCAAAGACTTCAAATTGCACGAGCCCGTAAGACGAGTGTCAATATTTGGTTAGCCCTTGAAAAATTTACTCGTGCTGATTTATCCCAAATTACACTCGAAGTCCTTTTATAAAAATGATTAACTCAGGAACAGTTTTTCGACCACACTCATTATATTTATTCTATTCAACTCATGGCATACAAGACACAACCAGTTTTCACCGGTGATTTTTCTAAAAGATGGCCTATTACTTTTCTCAACCATTGGTGGCTGAAATTTCCAAACGACGATCAACAGTAAAGTTTTGGTATAACTGTATATATGATTGTAAGTAACGAACTGAAATGATGGAAAATTAAAGCAATACTGCCACTTTCTTCGTCCCCAAAGAACAGAGGCGGATCCAGGGGAGGGGTGATGGGGGTTGCAACCCCCCCTTTGGGCAAAATTTTTTAGTTATTTTTTTTTTTATTCTTCCTGAAAAATAATTGAATAAAATTGTTTTTTGCATTAAAGGTTACTACAATAGTGTACAACCCCCCCTTTAAAAAATTCCTGGATCCGCCCCTGAAGAATACTAGGAAAGCTGTAGAACAACATGATTCTAAACTGTGAATTACTTGATTGCCATTTCCGAAATGTCCCCGAACGTTGCGGAGTTTTTACCGAATTAAGCCGGGTGGTGTTCGATTGCCATCCAGATGCAATCGGTATCCGAGTAGTACTGGTGCCAGCCATAGAAGATGTCTCCGTTTTCCTTGACGCCAGCGAAGGGATCATGGGTGAAGCCAGGGCTCATCATCACATCTTCATAGATACTCTTGAACTCGTTCTCGTGAAACTTTTGCATTCTTCCCGTGCCATAAATCTGTGTGTGGACCTCAAGCATTTCTGGATCAGTGTGGTGATTATGGATGCCACAGTTGGTTTTCGCCGGACAAAACCACACGTTCACCTTGATGTTGTACTTCTTAACAGCGCCCTCCGAGCCCGGCTTTTTCGATCCACTCACTATGTAAGGGTCAAATTCAACCGACCCAACATCAAACTGTGGGGATTTGTACAGCGGGACATCCCTCGGGTAAGTCGGGTCCTGTTCTGTCAGCTGACACCAGCCATCTTCTAGTACCATTCCACCGATGTTGGTTTCATTCGGGACTTTGACCAGCACAAGAGACTCAGCACTAATGATACACACACCTGCGACGTGGCATGAAAATGATTTTGCCAATTAGTCTGGAAATTTTGTCTGTAAAGTACTAAATATTGCAAATATTAGCTTGTTTAAGATTTAGTAATCGAGGAGCACAGATAACGCCGTCTGTAACGCTCGCAAAAATGAGCAAAACCCGCAATAAGGGGCTCCTAGAGGTGAAGCGTGACATGCTTATTAAACATGCAACAGTTCCATCCCAATACAGAGGTAACAGCTAGTTAACAGGCGAACCGAGGCACTTGCCTCGGTCAAAATCGCGATAATTAATTTTTCCAAGTTCCTGTAAGGTCTGTAAGAAATTAATAGGAATGAAGTGTTTCATTTCTGATATAACCTTCGAAAATTTGATCCCCTAGCTTCGGCGCCTGAGAGATAGCTCATTATATGTTTCAAATCTACTTTTACATGCAAGTGTATTGAAGCATTTAATTAATCTTCATCAATTCACATAGCACTTCTGCTCTTGCACCCCTCCAGTCGAGCTTTCTTTGGCAGTAAAGGCGCTAATATCAAGCCTTCCATTTTTCGCGTGAGAGTAATCACGTATGCCTTGAAACCTGTTGAAACATGTCCCTGAATGCCATGCCACTATTGCCTCTACACTACCTGTATGAAATTCATGAATTAGACTGCCAATGTATCGAATGGTGATCATAACAGCAGTGTCATTACCTTGCAAGATAGTCGACTTTCGCGGCGGTAAAACTTTGCGAGGCTCTGGGCCTGAAATCATGGCGTCAGTGTTGGAGATATTAACCACTATTGTAGGTTTCTTCAACTTGTGATCTTTCACGTCTGTCAGCCATTTTGACTTCAGAAACTTAGAAAATTTTAGAGGCTGTTTTGACTTAAAAACCATTTTCCTCGGTCCTTCGGCCTAATGTGTGAGAGCGTGTAGAATAAATTTTAATCTGTTGCCACTGGTTTTATCGACCTTTTATGGCAGATGAAATGCAAATTTTAGTTTGTATTGTCACACAATCACTGACTACGCTCTGTGACACGGAAGCAATTGTGCTTTGTCGCCGAGCCGACGGAAAGCTCGTTTATCTTGAGAAAGTTGAAGTAGGAACAGGCGCTACAATTTGTCGGCAATGTTATTATTTTTTTGGGACCTATTAGCCTACATGAAGCCAAGCACAACAAAACTGGCAAGACTGTTTTGCAGCCACTAAAAGGCCTTATCAAAAGTTCTTTATCCTTTTGAGGACCGAAATAGTTTAGAAGTCAAATTTCATGAATTCAAGAAACAGACAAAGGTTCATTGTTGTTGTGGTGTTACCAAGTAAATATATTTTTTATATATTTTTTTTTCTCCTTCTCTTGGTGAGGCTATGTTCAAAGTGTCACGTTTTCCAGTTTGAGTCACCAACAAATATTAAATATTCGGCGCACAAACCTTCAAGAAATACTTTGGACGAACCACATCACGGACTTGAAAAAATCTTGAAAAGATTGGCCAATTTTTTCAAGGCGCCGCTTAACTTGTTTAAAAGTTCTCTGCTCATCCCATGAATCTATCATTGGGTATGTTTTTGGAGGAGATAGTTTTTCTCAAACGATTAGTAAAATTCGGAAAATAAGAAATAGACCTTTTCTTTCTCCTATCCCTTCCTTAAACGTCCTAACATTTCACTCAAATTCACGTTTACATCGTCCGTCGGGATGAATGGGGGATGAAAGTAAGGAAAAGTGAAATAGGAAAAGATATATAGACACCGCCAAATGGTCCAGGGGTGAAAAGAAAATAATTCTGGCTAAAAGCGTGACAACAATTCTTGCCATGGATCATTGAAGGCATTCTACTTGTTGGGACTGTCACGCAACGTGAACACGTGAAAAGCGTGTATTGATTTGAAAGAAAAAGAGTTTCAAAAACATCAAACGAAGAACGAGTTTGAGGCAGCGTGCGTGGAAGGAGCAGTGTGTGCTTCCACGAGCGCGTGCGCGTGGATGGAAGGAGAAGGTAAGTGGTGACTCGCGCGCGCGCCCTTCAACTCACGCCCAGCTGTGTTTTAAGATTAAACAAGACAAAAATGTTATGAGGCACACTTGAACGTAAGCAAGTAAACGCTGTCTTGTTTGGAAAGAGATAAGTTTTCTTTCTGAACGCATGAAAATAATTTTTTCCACATTTCACATGCAATTTTTACGAAAACACAAAAACAACTGAACAAAGGGAAATAGTGCGTGCCACATGGAATGGCTTTCTCCTTTTGTGATTTGTGATTTGCTGGTTGAAAAATCGTGCAAACGAAATCCGTGCGAAATGTGGAGCGTTTATCAGCGATTGGCTTCATTTTCTAATCCATTTTCATTAGAAACTGTAGAATTTTCCACAAACCAAACCGTTCGACGTGGTGTGAAGACGTGTCGAACTTGTGAAAACCGGCTCGTACTTTCGAAGGAATTAGATGCTTCGTGTGTAATGAAAAGCTTAAAGCCTGGAAAGAAGTCTCAACGCTATTTCAACGAAGGTGAGCACTAACGACTTTTTAAACGCGTTTCTTTACTTGCGCTAGAAGGTTGATCGAGTAATAACGAAATGTCATTGAAGAAGTTGACACGTGCTAGCTTGCTGTTCGCTTCGACGCTAGTGCTTCGAGTTTCAACTTGAAAGCGATGAATATTTAAAAGGAAAAGAAAATGTTTGGCGTAAATCAATACTTTGCAGTATTTTAAGAGAAATTTAAGGAGTGTTTAGAGCCTAAAATTTGAAACAAATTCGCAAATAAAAATTATAGGTTTTGAAAATGCATAGGGAAAACTTTCAGTTCTTTTGCGGGTAAGAAACGTTTTAGCAGAAGAGTCGCGCGTTAAAATTTCAAAGGGGCCACGTGTATGTGATATCTTAACTCCAAATTACGTAAAGGTCTTTTGACGGAAACCTTTCGCGATTTGCCTTCCCTTACTCAGTAAGCGGCTCTTTGAATTTTTGATTTCCTGGAAACTGTGTTCAGTTTGCGAATTTTCTTTGCGTAAGCGTACAGTCACTCTCGACCTTACTTTCGCATTTAACATGGCGAGTCAATCACAAAGGTTAAAGGTTTTTAAGCTTTTAAAACCTTGAATATTTGCTTATCATTGAATTGATATCGTTTTATCTTTTTATAGGAAAACCAGCTCATTAAGAAGGAAGTTAGAGCAAAAAGTCTGGTCAAAAGGACAAGCTGGATATCGCTGAAGCAGGAGGGAATACTACAACGATAAGACAGTTGAAATTATCATATATTATTAATAATAAATGGTGGCTAATCAGATGTTTGAATTTGCAAAGGAATTTATTGTTGGTGCTTGCGATCAGATTTATCAATTGTCTGGAACAAGTCACGGAGCAGACAAACTCACCAAGTACTGGAAAATTGAGGCAAAATACTTTTTAAGTGAAATTAGTTTATTCATAAATATCAGCCACCATTTCAAAGGGTACTGATTTTTCTGCAGACAGTTGCGTATCGTAAGCGATTGTGTAAATTATGCCGCCAGTAAATAATTGGTTTAGTTTACTACGGATCAAATTCGTCCTCGTCTTGGTGTAAAATGGCCGTAATTAGAACCCAGGCTGCAATAGCAAAGACCTGTACCATATTTTTTTTGGCGCTTAAGTCATTTACTTCATGTATGCACAACAATCAGTACCTCCATGCGCGTTGCTACGGTTACAACCTCAGTTGATGTCGCAAACGGGTGATATTTTTAAGGTGGCAATAAAGAAATAAGTTAAGAAAAATTTTAAAGAGTTTTAATGCAAAACGTAAATGTTGTTGTTTTTTTTCTAATAATTCACTTTTTAGCAAAATAATATTTTTATCAACAATGAAGCGAAGCTAACAAAACTAGTCACTATCATCTTTAGTGCCACCTCAAAGAGATTCACGTGTTCGCTGCATCAACAAACTGATTAATTTCAGTCGACAAGAGAACACTGGGTTTCGATGTAAACAACACAAATTTGTCTTCCTTTGTTTAATTTGTACCTCATAAATTGGTTTCAAACAGCAAAGAAAATAAACTTCAAATTTGACTTATTTTGGGCTGAAAATCCACGCAAATGTATTCGCTTGTGTTCTCTTGTCGTGTTGCGCGCTTAGCATACAAAACCCTAATGTCTAGTTCAGAGGAGAACAAGCAGTTTTGATTTAGACTGGCTTACAGTTGAACAGACCAGTTTATACAGCCATAAAGTTCCATGCACTGTCTAGTAATTAAAAACAAAAAGTTAATGGCACGGACTATCATTTTTTAAAGTTTTTCTGACTTTCAAAATCACGTTTGATTTAGTCTGCGTTTGGACCAAAGTTGTACTGTTAATTTTTAAGTAGCATGGATTCCTTGGGCTCAATATCAAGAGTGGAAGTGGCGAACATTTAGAAAATTCTGATGAAGTCATTTCGAATATCAAGTTACTTTTCAAAGAAGAAATTTTTTTGTGTTATGTATCGGAGTCTAGTGGAGAACCCTGAATAGAAATTCTTATTGAATCATTTTTACTATCGAGTTTGTTTTTTAAAAGAGCATGACTTTATTTATTGTGCCATAAATCAAGATTCAAGTGGAGAAATTGAATAAATCTAATTGAACCATTTCCAATAATCGAACTAGTTTTTTTCAAAATAGCATGAATTTCATGTGCTATATATCAAGTTCAGAAATTTGAAAAAAAGTTATTGAATCACTTTGATCATTAAGTTACTTTTTCAAAGTAGCATGAATTTGTTTTGCTCTATATATCAAGAGTGGAAGTGGCGAAAATTGAAAAAATTCTAATTGAATCAATTTGATTATCAAGTTGCTTTATCAAATAAGCGTTAATTTCTTTTTCATCGAGATTCACTGTGGAGAAAATTAAAAAATTCTTATTTAATCGTTTCATTTATCAAGTTACTTTTTCGAAGTAGCATGAATTCTTGAGTCGAAGAAGGGAAAATTTGAAAAACATCTAATTGAATTATTGAGATTATCAAGTTATTTTTTCATAGAAAAATGAATTCTTGAGTAGAAGAGGAAAAACTTTGAAAAAAAAATCTAATTGAATCATTTCGATTATTAAGTTACTTTTTTAAAGAAGAATGACTTTCTTTTGCTGTATATCAAGAGTCAAGTGGCGAAAACTGAAAAAAATCTGATTGAATCATTTCGATTATCAAGTTACTTTTTCAAAGAGGCATGACTTTCTTGTGCTGTGTATCAAAAGTCAACTGGCGAAAACCGAAAAAATTCAGATTGAATCGTTCTGATTATCAAGTTATTTTTTGTGACCATAAGCACTGTGAACGACGAAATATGTTTCTCAGTGTGTATTGGATAGGTCTTTTCTAGCTGGACAGAAAAGAATTCAAAACTAACCGGGAGTTTCATCATGATTTTGTAATCTTTATTACTTCTATATATTTATTTCACACAATTCTGCATTGGTCAGTTAATTAACTCAAACTAAAACACTTGCTAAACAGTTGATCGCTCTGTGAAAGGGTACTTCCTCAATTTTCTTAAGACTCATTTGTCAGTCAACAGCGAACAAAATAGCAAGTGAAAAATATTTCACTGTGCCAGAAATGTGTAACTAATTAACAAAAGAGCATGCTAGAATTTTGACACAATATTATCAAAACATAAATCCAGTGAAATTAAAGCTCCGTCAAAGTTCACATTTGAAGTTAATTTCATTCACATCTTGCTAAGGACAAACAATTCCAAAAAAATCGGACAAGGTTTTATGTTCACAGTGGATTTGAAATTGAAAAAATATCGGAAAATTTTTGCAAAAAAACTTAAATGCAAATTAGATCGTTTTTACAGTGCGCTTTCGTGTTGAGGGTAGGAAAGAATTCGGAGCAATGCTTTTTTCCTTGGACATACCAGACATTGGGTTTTGTTACATAATTAGAAAATACATACTTGTTACAACGTAAGTGATAAAAGAGTTTTCTTCTGCCGTCACTCGAGATAACACAGGGCAAAGCGCTAGAAAGAATTTGAAAACACAACTGAATTACGTTGAATTCATTTCTTGAATTATTCACTGAATCGTCAAAATAAACCTGAATTCGGCTGGAATATTTTCGAAGGATTAATTAGAATGGCAGCCAAAAAATTTGATTGTTTAATATTGCTGAACTTTTGTGGCTTAAATACAACGCTTATGCTTCGAATTTCAAATTTCGAATAGATTTCTCTACGTTGTTGTGTAATTTCTTATTCCATAAGCGACGTAAAACTGACGGCTGGAAATATCTTTTATCAGAAGCAACATGGCAAGTTTTGAACGTGACTTTAGTCGAAGATCGATCGGAAGCTGAAAACAGTTTCAGTTGACAGAAATACAATTCAGAGATCGAGAACGCGGTAACTGTAAACCAAAATCGTAGAACTTGCCATGTTGCTTACCTTATCCTATCTTGTATGTGTACATTATCTCGTGCAAAACGTTGAACAACTACTAAAAAAAATTCGCAGGGGGGATACATTCGATTTAAAATTTGATTTGGACATGAAATTAGCTGAAAACATTTTAAATTTCTCGTATTTGCACACGGAAAGGAATAGGTGGCGTTGACTTTTTCCAGTTTTTGCACGAGGTGTTGTTTACATACTTTTGGCGGGAAATTTTAAGGGAAGCCATTTTGAATATTTTGACGAAAATGTTGTCAGGGGAAACGCTGTGCAAATTTTTTCAAATTTTCCCGCCAAAAGACTTAGTATTTATAGGGACGAATTTTTCTTCACGCCTTTTTTTATTTAATTAATTGAACTTCACTTGATTAGTTAAGTTGTAAATAAAGAATACTTGAGCAGTGAGGGGAATTAAACTTACTTAAACTTAGAAAGTTTGTTGGTTGAAATATTTTATTAAAGATAATAAAGACCACAAAGATCTTTATACTTTGTTGACTTCAATTGGATTATTTACAATAAAAACCAAATAAATGAGACCAGACGCTCAAACAACTCGCTTTATTGACTACAAAATGATTACAGATTACATAAATTTTTTGAAAAAAAAAATGGCGCATGCGTATTTTAGGCGCTGTATTTTTTCTAAGTTTTTTGGCGGGAAAATAAAAAAATTCTAAACCGATGTTAACTTGCTAGTAAACGAATGTAACGTAAAAATTGATTTCAGTGACAAATTGCACCCGAAGTTGAAATAAAATCATGGCGTGTAAGCTCACACTTGGCTTCCGACTGGCAGTCCAAACACGGCGAGTGGTTTTGAAAAATCCCGACCATCTACCTCCTAAACTTGTGTTTAACTTGGTCGACTCTCATGCTTGTTTCATTCTGTTTTGGAGCATCAACTTCTGCAGCCTGTGAAAGAACGGGAAAGATAAATTACACAAGAAATCAAACTATACCAAAACTCGTTACAATAAACACATGAGCTTTTTTAGCTACACCATCAAAGAGAACCTCAAAAACGTCTGGATCGAGTTTTAATTATTGTAACGTTTAATGAGTACCCAACAAGAATAGCCCTTTGTAGTTATTTCGGATGTCCAGCCACCAACTTTGTTGTAAATTAAAGTTTATATTTTATTTACTGTAAATTTGCTCTTCTGGTACAAAACAAAGTTACTGTTGTTGTTTGTATCAGCGAAAGCAATGGCCCTTATGGATGCTTGCGTCAGACTGGCTAGTTTTGCCACCAAGCTTCGCTTTCGAAGCGCAAAATTGAAAATTTCATCCTGAACGAATTCCCAAAGCAGCAATTGAATAGAATACCCACGTGAAAACTGCATGAAGGAGGCAGAGGGTTGAGAATAATTTGCGAAAACAAGGCTTGAACGGTTTGCAACAAAGGTTTTCATAGCAGCGGCAGTCATTCTCTGTTGATTTTAATTAGGCCGATTTTAGTCAGAAATTCTGCATTTTTCAGACTATTTCAAATTGTACTGGTTTGACTGTACTACTTCTAGACGAAGTTTAAAAGAAACTATCGAGAATCCAATTCGTTGGTCCTTTAGTTTTTCCTCGATTAATAAAACCTTAAAACAAGTAAATTACCTTGGCCAGTTTGTGTTTTTTGAATAAAATCTCGGGTTAGCGTTAATCAGTCTTATTAATTTGAACAACTTGGACCAGGCCTACGGTTTATCGTGTACCTACATTAAAACTAATCAACTAACCTTGCTAATTAAAGTCTTCCTGAAGTTGCCCATCTGTCGTCCTCTTCTAAGTACACGTAGCGTTCACTGATTTCCAGCCGTTTTCCATGGATTCTCTACGTTTGCCATGTTCCTGGAGAGATTAGTACTAAATGAGTATATGCTAGGTAAGGTGCCTATCATTTGTGATCGAGGGGGGGGCGAGGGGGGGGGGGGAGGCAGAGGTACTCAAAAATGTTTTTAATTTATACGGGGAGGAGGTTCCGACCCGAGGTCCACACTCTTACACTTTCATGTAACATTTTAGCTTAGATAGAAAATGGTCGCTCCTTTTACACACCTACCGAAAGAATACTGAATCTCTTCTCTAGTCAGTCTAGAAAAGTGCTCCGATGTAGGGCTAGCGCTCGAAACGTCAGCTCTTCAAAATTCGCTCCAGTGGTTTGTTTACCATTTTATATTAACTTCAAACAGATAATCAACAAAGTGTTTCACTTGCCTGCCGACACAGCACAGCAGTTTCATTAGAAACTAAAAAAATTATTTTGTTTTGTTTTTCACTATGCTCCGACAAATGGGTTAACACTTGGAGCGACAGCACTTCAAAATTCGCTATGGCGGCCTACTTATTTTTATCAAATTCTTGTTGATAACCATTGATAAGTTGGTCAGTCAGTCAGTCAGTCAGTCAGTCAGTCAGTCAGTCAGTCAGTCAGTCAGTCAGTCAGTTCAGTCAGTTTGTCAGTCAGTCAATTTAGCCAAGCCAGTCAGTCTAGGTAGGCAGGCAGTCAGTTAGTCAGTCACTCAATTCAGCCAAGCCATACTGTTAAGATATACTGTTACTGTTAGTCAGTCAGTCAGTCAGTCAGTCAGTCAGTCATCATCATCATCATCATCAGTTTATTCGCCACTGAAAAAAAATTACTAAGATTCAAAAAACAGAAATAGGGCGAGGAGACCTCCACGAAACCACCAGGCTTATAGAGGCCACCTCGGTTATCAATACATTAATAATTAAACTTTGAGTGTGCGGCTTGGTCAATTCAGTACTATCATTTCATTACAAATTCAATCATCTTCTTCTTAAAAGTAGGAAAGCTTGTTAAACCAGTGATGGATAGTCTGCAGTCAGTCAATGAATTCGTCAGTTTAACATTTGGTAAGATTTCCGCACAGCCCCATACATTAATTATGTATGCAGGTATTTCATACTATCACTATACACAAACAGCAATCATGAAAAGAACGAGTCAGTCAGAAAATTATATGCATAATTAATGTATGGGGCTGTGCGGAAATCTTGCCTAACATTTTTAGAGTAACAATTTAAAAACTTCTCGGTAAAAGTTTAGGTAGAGTTAAAAGCCACGTTAAATTTCTATATTTTTTTGAAAATATGCAATAATGTTCAAAATATATCGAAAACTACAACTCTAAATTTGTACTAAAAGTCCTCCCTCAATATCATTGGTATGTCTGTGATAAAACAATAAAGACGGGCATTAACGTCTATTTGGTACAACTGAAATTCACGGCCTCAGGCTGCTTGACATTCATTTATTCAAGCCCAAAATACTAATTCTTCTAACGAATTGCGATACATTATTATTAACCCTTTTGTTATACACGAAGGTTAATCCAAACGACCAAATGTTTCTTCATATTTCATTTCTTGCAATGGGCCCTCACTCTAAACTACCTGTTATGCAAATTAGCTTTATAGTCGCCCACAAACGGCCAATTTTCCACAAACTACTTTTCAACATTTTGAAATAAATTTTGGATTAGTGTTTCGAGAGCAGCTAAAGAACAAACAGAAAATAGGATGATTACCTCTCAAGACGGCCATAAACGAGACAACTCCTGAACTTCTTCGATGTTGAACTCGCTAGTTGGTAACTCTTTCCGCCATGTTGGTGAAAATCGTGACGACTGTTTCAAACATTACTCCTGTAAGTTAATTTTTCCACACTCTTATTCAAGCCTCGTAGCAAAAGACATCTACCTTGAAATTTATAGACGATTCTTAATACTAACGTTGACTTGGCAGGGCTATTTTGTTCCAAAATAACAACAAAGTTCAGTTTACCTTCAGCTTCCTTCGCCTGGTCGCCGTTCCTCGTGTGCAGGTGATAGGATAATATGAATAATTGAATATTAATTTGAATATTTATCAGCAATTCAAATAATTCTTTTTGTCATTTCTTTTGAAATGTTAATTTCAATGAATATCAATTTTTTGAAAGGTTTTTTGGTCAGTGACGTGGAATTTGTTTGGGACTGTTTCAAGTAAAATCAATCATTATTAGCCATTGAATCAAGAAAATTCGAAAGTTCAACATGTTTAACTAAGTTTTGTTCATAATAGGAGAATAAAATGCCTTTATGAGTGAATTTTTGTTTTTGCGCCCGTGTAGTGTCATTTACGACCCGAGCGCGAAGCGCAAGGGCTGCAAATGACACTACAAGGGAGCAAATAAACAATATTCCCGAAAAAAGTCATCTTATTCCCCTATTGTAGTCAGAGAAAGATAATTCGCAATGGTACTTGGGGGTTAATCAACTTCTACCATTAAGAATGATGGGATGGGTCAGTTCAAAGAAGAAGGAATCGAGGAAAGGAGGATTTCAAATCCTTAGGGGACTCCTTTATAGAAATGATGGAGGCTAATACGGGGGAATATCATTTACAAGAACTTCATGTCATTTGCACTTGAAAAGATTGCCCACATTACCCTCAATCCACGGTTTTCACTGTCACGCCGCAAAAAATTAAATCCAAAACTACTGAGTGAAAAAACTCAAGAATATTATAGGTTGTAGAAAATTACTAGATGCTCTGTTTGTCCAAGTCTCGGGTTTGCACGGTATTCCGTACTCGAGTTATCCGTCAAAATGTTCCACACAAATTTACAGAGCACAGTATGGAAACGCCATGTTGGTGCCCATGCAGATGGGCACCAACATGGCGGCCGGAAATCAATGAAAACATCTGGAATTCACTTTTGCTAGAAAAGGCAGTCAGCTCACTCTCGTGAACAAGTAAACGTTCACATAAACACTTCTCGCAAAACCTCAACTGTTCAGATTGTTAAAAATCACTGGCGTGAAATTCCGAAATTCAAGATGGTCTATCTTAAAGACGGCGGATGCTAGCGAGCTGAAATCCTTCAAAAAGATATATATTAAGGATGTCTAATAGCCAGTGAAGGATAAAAACTCAGGTGTCTTGCGATTCTGGATTTTAGAATTATGATGACGTCACGTGAAAACCAAGGATTGCAAGCTAGTTCCAGTCCAATACCGAGAACACGAATATGGTCTATTCACAAGACTATAAAAAATATCTTCCAGTAAGCCACATGGTTCAGACAAAACAACAGCAACGCATAATAGTACCTCAACAAAAAAGTCCGGGGAGGGGTGGTAAAGTAAAATGTGTAGTCTCTTTGGAGGTCTTACAGCTGGAACACATCTAGACCCACCCCACCCCTCTCGAATTCAAACCAACGACGAGGTCTCTATTGACAATCACCACACTGGACAAACTGAGCTGAATAAATTATTTTATTCCAAGTTTGTACAAAATTGGAATGGACCCTTGAATTGAAATAAATAAACAGCACAACTCATGTACCGCAATGGTAAATTCCCGACAATGGCAACACTCTCTGCCTGTGGGACTCTGTAAATATTTGTTTCATTTTCTCCACTAAGGTTTTCTTCAAATAATATTCTTACTAGCAAACGATAACGATGGCAAGGGATTCTAGTTAAATTAAGATTACGAACTCTAGCAGCGGACGCCAATATTGCATTTGAAAGCTAAAATCAAGACTTTGAAACCCTTTTCGCTTACGTTACTAACGGTAGCAATGTTAGATATAATATACTTTTAAACTGCTTTAGTTGAAAATTCTGTGCAGAAAAGGACTGAATCTTTTCTCGACCAAACAAGTCACCCTTTTCGCAGTCGTGTTCTCGTTCGTCACGCAACATTTCCATGCGTGACGATCAATGTAGCGCCTTCGAAAACTAATACCGAACTGTAGATCGCCAGAGCACAAGTTCATGCCTAAGATATGTTCCTATATGCACTAGTGTGTTACGAAGCGTTGATAACTAGGTTTTAAATAAGCTCTTGAGTGAATGGCCTGTTAAGTGGCTAAGAGGGGAATGCAATCTGGATTTTGTAAAATAGAAGACAAAACGTTTTTCAGTCTACTGTCACAAACGAAGCGATCACAAAATTTCTGATAATTTATTAAACTGACGAAATCTCAAAATCGCAGGATTAGTCACCAGTTTTTGACACAAACAGCACTAAGATAACTCCTCGAATTATAGTGCCCCTCTTGTTAATCTCGTACCCAGATCTCCCGCGTCTGACAGAGTGAGATCTGGGAAAGAGATTACCCTCTTATGCCACAGGACAACCACACAAGTTCAAGCGCGCGCACTACACTTCATTAGAAAGCTGAACTACATATTATTACTTGTTGTGCAACAAAAACTACCTGAATATAAAATTGAACCTAAGGTACTTCTGCACCCAATTTGTGGGGGTGTGCAACAGCAAAAATTTACAATCAGTGACAGTTGACACCCCGAATTATTTACAATGATCCTGTGCTAATAATGCGCACGATCGTGGACACTTGCGTCCAAATTGAAAGCACAGGTAGCCCAAGCTCTCATATAACTGATCTTGGGTCGCCTGTGATTGGAAACAGAAATCTCTAGCTAATGATAACTATCAGTTGTAAAATACGTCTACAATAACTGCTATCAACAATAAACAATCGAGCGAACTGTTCAAGAGTGCTATCACAGGATTGTCTGTTGATAATGGCTTATGTTGAAATTACAAGAAATTTCAATTTTCGAGCGAACAATACTGCATTAAGGCAATGAAAATTGCTAAAACTCATTAACTTTGCTTTTTTCAAGTATTACCGAAACATAACAGGTATGCTAAGATACTCTTAACATTTACCATTGTCCAACAATAAATAATGCACATAGCATGGCCAGGCAGATAAATATGATGTACTGTCTTGCAATACGTTGTAGTGGATACCATGAAATATCCCCTTAATGTAACACTACATAAACTCTAAACATTATTCTGGATAAAAGTTGTTTGTATGATATTCCTGCACACTACAGGAAAGAATTGCATAACTATTTTATGCTAAGCCTATAGCGACACGTTGGCGTGAGAGAAACTGTGACGGACCCGGCATATTATGGCGGGAAAATTTTGACGAATGCGGACGTGCGGCACATTTTGGCGCGAAAAATAAGTGACGGATGCAACACATAGCGCGTAAAAGAACTGTTGCGGAAACGCCACATGGCGGGAAAACCACCTTTGCATACAAACCGTACAAAACACTATAAAATATGTGTCACTGTTATCTAGCTTAATGAGTATATTGGAACGCACTGATGGTTAGTTTAGCTTTGGTTTGGCAACATTCATTACGAAAAACTCAAAAGACCACAGAACAAACACCATGCAGCTACACAAGTGTCAACATGAAGGGAAATAAAGTGAAAATTCTTCCTTCCAAAATAGAAATTTTACACTACACAAACACGTGAAAGTGCCTTATTGTCACGGTGTCTTAACCAACTCACGCGCCGCTTTTTGAAGCTCCAGACCCAGTTGTTCAAAACTTGATTACCACTCAGTTTTAAATTCTGTTTATAAATGGAATTTTTCTTTAGGATTTGAGACTAGTCATAGTCAAAACTGAAGGGCCAAAAAAGAGAAAAAAACGCAAACCGCATTAAAAGTTAACAAAGCCAATCCAGTATACCTGTACTTTGTACAACTGGGCCATTATGTGCAAGTAGACATTAACGTTGTTATTATATGAAACTAATTGTTAAATAATATAATTTTTTACATTATTTTATCGCCCACAAAGGCACTCGACAATAAATATTAATACTTTTAAATAAATCACGACTCCATTGAAAAGTGATTGCAATTAATTAAACCAAGTGCTAGTATATTAAAATACACACAGCTTAACACGACCTTAAAAATTGTAAAATGATTTTTTTTCAGAATCCTTGAAAAAAATCATCGTCACACTAAACCTACCCTCCCTGAACTATATGTCCTAGAAAAAGAATTGTAATTTAAATACACGCTTCTTAATCGCATAGGATTATGAACTATTTCTGTGATCTCAGAAAACTGTTTGGAAGATTCCATACTTGAGAGACGGCCAGTCACATGTCTCTACTATCCTAGGTGGTTCAATAGTTAACTTGGCTACCCCCCCCCCCCCCCCCCCCCCCACCTGCTGATAGATTACTAATGGTAAATCTACTGATCCACAGATACCTACCATTTTTGATCCAGTAAGTATTATGCACCTATCAAATGTTAAGCTGCAGGGCGGGGGGAGGCCGTGCATAGGAGAGGCATTTGAACTTAGCTGAGATTTTCTGTTCAAATGTCCCACTACAAGGAATTGGTCAAGAAAGTCACTGACCTTCAATAAAATTTGTTTAAAAAGTCTACTTAAATGGCCTAAAGTCCCTACCAAGGACAGACAATTGCTGCCAAATCCCCTGCCTATGCATGGCCCACCCTTCCTGCGGCTTAACATTGATAAGTGCAAGACTTGGTAAACTTGTTACCAAACAGGCGGCTTGGTAACCTTGCCTCCAAACCTACAGCTTGGTAACCTTGTCTCCAAACAGTGAGGCATAAGTGAGTTCCAGTTCGCACACGCCCAAATGTTTCACTTTTGTTTCGTGTAGAGTTCGGAGGTCTTTTAAGCTCTGAAAAAAGCCAAAGAATCAGTCTTGCATTAGGTTAATGCTCAGATACTGTGTACAGTCAAACTTCTTGTAGTCAAATCAAGAAGTAAGGGTTTGTTCCTGAATAAAGGGATACTTCAAACATAGGTGTGTGATAGGTATCCGGCCACTTCACTCCATAGTCAGATCGCTCACAGTTAGATCGCTCCCAACCAAAGTCAGATCGTGCAATTGAAAAAGTCATACCACTCCAAAACTTAAGTGGCTTTGCACCATGTTCAGTTAAGTGTAAGTAAAGTACAACCAAGTTCGCTCCAAATAAACAACCTAATATATTTCTCGTTCTTTAAGCGTGAGAAAAGTGTGACTTGGTTGGGAGCGATATGACTTTGGCTGGGAGCGATCTGACCACGGAGCGAAGTGACCGCAATTCGCGCGATAACCTAAAATGCAGCCCTCTCATTTTCCCGCAACCAAAATCGTGGGTACCCAGGGATTAAGCTAAGGGCAACTGTCAAATGGCAACAGCTCATGTCCTTAAAGAATGAAATTCAAGCAAACCTTGTTCCTGTCCTCCTCGAGTAACTCATAAAGTTTGTCATGTTCCTTTTCCAACTCCTCACTCTCTTTCTTGTGGAACTCGGTCATCTAAAAATTCCATTAAAAATATTGAACATGTAGCAATTCAACAGTTTGTTTGTTTTCGGTCGGTCGGTCGGTCGGTCAAAGCAAGCAAACTTGTCATGTGAATAAGACTGACATTCTTGTAAGAATCAGAATTACATTTCAAGCAAGAGAAACAGCTCAACCACTTTCTAAACTCCATCAAGTCATATTTTAAGGAGACACATATGATTTTGGAATAGATCGATAAAATACACACTACAAAATCAACAAACCTTCTGCCTCTCTTTGACAGATTGTTCTATGTGTTTTTTGTTCTCCTCACGTTTTCTCCTGAAAAGTAAAAAAAAGGACAACAAGGTAAACAAAATGAAAGAAAAAGAAAATAAGACAGAAATTAAGCAAGTTGATTGGTAAGCAAACGGTCTGAAATACAGACAGGCAGGCGGGCAGGTGAGACAAGCAGGAAGAAAACAGAGAGAGGAAGGAGAAGGGAAGGAAAGGGAGAGAGAATAGATGGCGGAAAAGAACAAACAAGGAAAGGAAGAAAGAATGAAAACAAAAGGACAGAAAAAGAAAAGAAAGATTAAGTTTCTATGCCAGGCTACCTGCATATACTTGTAACTAAGGGACAGAATATTAATTTTTTTGGAGCAGGGGAGATGAAAAAATTTTTCCAAGACAAACAATTTTTTTCAGGATTTTTCATCCCCCGCTCCCTCCAAAAAATATTGGTCCGTCCCTAATATAATGAAGGGAAAATAGCAAACCTTTGAAGTTCGTCCTTGTTTGAATGATATCGTGCCAAGACTTTTAACTCCTCTCTGTTCTGATTGTCCTGGCTCTTTCTTAAATCATTCATTTGTCTGGAAAAAGTGAAAACATGCGTCAATAAATAAGTGAAATTTGCCCAACTGACAAAATTTGACTGCAAAAATTAAAATCGATTTCTAATTGTCAGTCTAAACATTTTAGTTTTTTAAGGGCAAAAGCATGCATCAATAAATTAGTTTAACTTATCGAACTGGAAAAAAAACCTGTTTGAGAAGCTTTTATTTGGCTTCAGCTCATTGTAAATGTCAGAGGCTAATTGTTTCGTTTATTGGTCTGGTCTGGTCTGGCACCAGTAGCATATATTCCTGAGCTTGCCACTGATTGCATGTTTTTCCACACTTGGCACTGACTGCATGTTATCCAACACTTGGCATCAATTGCATGTTATTCAACACTTGGCATCAATTGCATGTTTTCCACGATTGGCGTCATTTGCAAGTTTTCTCACACTTGACCCAGGCACATTTTATTCCCACACCCGACACTGATTGCATGTTTTACCACACTTGGAATCAATTGCATGTTATCCAATGTTTGGCACCGATTGCTTGTTTTTCCACCAATGGTGCCAGTTGCAAGTTTTCCCACACTTGACCCAGGTACACGTTTTCCCACACTTGACACTGATTGCATATGTTTTCCCACACTTGGCATTGATTGCATGTTTTCCCGCACTTGGCACTGATTGCAAGTTCTCCTACACTTGACACTGATTGCATGTTATCCAATGCTTTGCATGGATTGCATGTTTTTCTGCAGTTGCATGTTTTCCCACACTTGGCATGCAATGATTGCATGTTTTCCCAAACTTGCATTGGCACTGATTGCATGTTTCCACGCACTTGGTATTGCATGTTCTCTCTGCATTTCGCACTGGTTGCTTTTTTTCAATCAGGTTTTGATTGGTTTACCAAGTTGCTTTCATTGAAATGATTAGCCATAAGGGATTACTAGGGTTTTGGTTTCAGGACAAGCATTATTCAATAAAACATTCCTCACAAAAATGTTTTGAAAGCCCGCTTTTAACCTAAACCAGCTCCCCTGTCATGCCCAGGCCGGTAATTAAATGATCAAGACTGCAAGACTTACTTAGCGTGTACATCTGCCAGCATTTTCATCCTTTCCTCCTTTGACAGCTGCAACATTTTTTCTAGCTCCTCTTGTTTCTAAACAAAAGGCAAACAGAACAAAATATCTAGCATCAAAGGCAGCCAGTTCATGCAGAGTGCACTGCATGCAGACGGCAATGTAGTGGCAGCACTTTGCTTGTGTGATAATCGCATAATAATTTGTTGCCACAGAAAAACACGTGACCTCAAATTAAACATCAAAGCAGGACACAAGGTACAAGAGTGGAGTAGATCCTTTAAAACTGGTTTAAATTAAAACCAAGTAACAAGTAACCTTATTATTACAAATTTGTTTACATCAGTGACCAACATCAAACTTCTCCATACAATATCAATACTTCATCAAGAGAAAAGGCTATGAGAATTAATAAAATGATCACCAAAGGGAAATTGCTTTGATCTTTTAACAAATTCTCCCACATTAAACAATAAGAAATGTAATGAGATCAGTCAGGAGAATTTGTATGTTGATATTGGGGCTTAAAGGGTTAATGGCTCACAAGTAGACAAGCTATTCTGGGTGAGCTGCTATTACTATATTCTCCTCATAACGCAAGAATTGTTTTGGTCATTAAATTGTAATAAAAATAATAAATGAAAAAAGTGGTAATAGAGAAATCAGCTTACAGGAGTCAGTTGCTTCTCAGCCAGTTCCAGCTGCTCATTCAACTGTTTTCTTAAGAGATTGATCATTGCCTCACGGTGCTCACGTTTAAGAGAATTGATCTAAAAATAAAATCAAAAGCAATACAAATTAGGCATCATCAAACATTCCTTATCATGACCTAAGGGAAATTCAAATACTAGCTTGGAAGCGTAGAAACATGCAAGAAAAATACTCATTAATTATGAAGGCGCATCGATGGTTACGATTGAAAAAGATGGAAATTAATTAATTGGAAAAACAAGCAAGTTTCATGCCATGCAAGTGTTCCATTCCCATCTTGAGTCACGAAGGAAGTGTCATGCAAGAATTTCAGTCACGTCTCATGTCACGCAAGAATTTCAGTATGTTTCATATCATGCAATTATGCAATTGACATCTTGTGCCATGCAAGTATTCCAGTCTTGTGTTAGTAATTACTTAAGCAATGTCTTGTGTCATGCAATTATTCAAGTGACATTTTGTGTCACGCACATTTTACAGTCACGCCTTGTTCTAGAACTATTCAATAGGCCATTTCCGAGTTGCACTTTGCCTCATTTTCAAAACGAGTCCTCGTGCAAAAACATTAAAATGAAAATGATTTTGATTTGCATGAAAATGGACGTGCAGGTGAAACTCATTTTCATATGAATGGTGCTGCACAAAGACTCATTTTGACACAGAGGCAAAAGGTAACTCGGAAAAGGCCTATTTGGGCTTGTGCCATGCAAGTATTCCAGTAAAGTCTTGTGTCACGTTTTGGCAGTGTAAAATATTCTGTAGTATTATACAGAATGTATGGATACCAGGAAGAAGCATTCATATTTTGACGATTGCACATTAGGGGGTTAAATCTGATGTTAAAGTAAGTCAGAGGGCACAACTACCACGATTATTTGTGAAGAAGTCAACGAATCCAGAATGAACAAAAAAAAAATCCCTCCAACTTTTTGCAAACAGTCTTGGTTCATTACACAACATTAAGAAAACCACTGTGAGACAATCCAAACTCTTCAAAATAATATATGGGTGTAGCACATATGTTAAAAAAGAATGACAAGAATGTGGTCCAGCGGCTGATTGTACGAAAGTAATTGATTTTATGTGTCTTGCCAAGACGTATAGCATGCAGAATCTCAGGCAGGCCATCGGTTTAAGCCAAACAAATTCCTCACACACGCAACAATTTCAAGGAAAAAATCCCAGATTTCATTTTCCACAATATTCGGAAACAAACAGCACCACATGAATGCACTGCTCAATTTTAAATGGCCATACACTAGCGCTTCATCCACAGACTCAAAAGTTAGAAGCACCTTGGATGGCATAACAAACAGTACCACAAGAAAGTACTGCTAAATAGCTTTCATTTGAATGGTCACACACTAGGGTTTCATCCATACTTAAAGGGAAGAAACTTCATTCTACAGCATAAAAGGCAGAAGATCACATGCAAAAAAAATTCCAAGTTGATGAAGCTATAGGAACAACAGGTTAAAAATGCAAACAATGTAAAAAATTCATAAGGATTACAACGTCACTATCTTGCTGAAGAAGCTAAAAGTGAAAACTCTACTAGCCTGGACGGAATAAGCATGTATTGGAAAGTATTCCGTGTAATGAAACCTAAAGCAGTTGAACCCAAAACGTTTCATTGATCAAGTTGGCACAATGACAATATTTTGAAGCAACACATAACCCGAACGCACACCAGCATCACCAAATATTGCCAAATCACGCTTTATAATCAACAGCCTTTCAACTAGCCAAATGTGAAGGTGATTCTCATGCAGATGTTACAACTGCCACAAATTTGCCTTTTGAAACAAGACAGCACAGTAACTACCAAAGAACTTATTTTTCACATTTTCGCACAAATTAGTTATTTGTCTCGTACACTGTAGGTGCACTGTTGTGTTGTTGCAGTGTTCGTGTATTAAAGGAACTGTGTAACAGATTTTAGCCAAATTTAGCAAAATGACCACCAAATTGGTAAAAAACACCACTTAAAACAGTGAAGGAACATGTCAATGACGCAGCAAATACAAAAGAAGGTACGGATGGACACAAATTGAAGAAGATTGAACCGGATTGCAACATGGGGTTTTTAAATACTGTTAGGCTGAACAGTTTTCAACGTTAATGTCATTTGCATTTAGCATTTAATCATGACGCCTGGAGGACAAACTTGTTTGTAACAAAGCTATGGTTTGCAATTTAGAACCATAAAAGTAATTTCTTTGATAACATCACGTTTCATAGTGAGTATTTGGCAAACTTATAAAATAGACTAAAATTAGCCGTGACACAGTCCCTTTAAAGCTTAGAGTTGTGAAAAGCATGTACATACACTTGTCTCTCTGTCAAGACCAGCTGGCTGCTCCTAAGAGTTCCAAGAGAACAAACCACAAGAGTTTTACATAAGAAACTTTAAGAATACTTTTGTACTCATCCCATGCCATCAAACTCAGTCCGTGCAGGTTAAATTGTGCCACACAGCGAATGTGTTTACTTTTATTAGTTACCAAAGCTTTTGCTCTGCTGTGCAATAAGCATGCTATCTACTTCATGCAGCCCTGAATGCGTAGTTACTTTATGCAAGATCCATACCATATTTTGATGCAAGAGATAAAAGTTTTTAACAAGTGTGATTAATAATTAAAAGGCATTTTGCAGTTAATGAAATTATGCAATTTATTCTATATTTTTATATTAATTTTCTGCAATTTATTTTTGTTATATTTTTCCACACAATATTTCTGCAGGTATCACTGAGCAACTTTACACATTAAACTGAGTTTAACACCACAAAAAAGGGCAGTTAAAGAACTTGGACAGGTAACTTCACAATGGGCAATAAATTCATGATCATGAATTTAGTGAAATAATGCATGCAATTTGGAACATGATCAGTGAACGCGAATGAGTGATATGTTAGTAGTTAAAAGGATATCATAGAAAGATTTCACTGAGTTGCAATGAGACATATTAAGCAGAAACGACAACAAGGTTCATATTGCTCTCAAACCATATATAACTCTTTAATTAGAGCAAAGATTTGGGGTGCTTTCCATTTACCCATAATTTCAAAATTTCAGTCAGAAGTCAAATGGATAGTTCCGTTTTGGTTCAGTCAGACCAAAATATTTGGGACCACCACCGTCAGTCCAGTTGGACCAAAATTTACTCGGTCCATTTTGAGAAACTGTTTTACTGCCTTGCTTCAGCACTCGGGAATGGAATGCAAAATGGCAAGGAGCATTGCACTCGATTGGCCCAGTTTTAATCGGAAGATGACATTCCATTTTTACAACAGTCAGTCCCTGTTGGTTCGGCTGACTGTGAAAATGGAAAGCACCCTTTGACTCTACTTCTAAGCCTAGAAATAAAGATACGTACGTACCCACGATTGGTCACACTTGGCAAAACAAGCAAACACTTATAATTACAGTACAAGTTCATGAATATTGCTCAGGCCTTGTTTTCATATGTGGTGAACTAATTGAAGAACATGATCTCAGACTTGTGGATGAATTGGGGGGAAAAGGTTCTATTTTGCCGACACATCGCAGATTTCCATGATGGCTGGCAGCCATTTGCAACATATGAAAGCATAAATCACAAGGGTCTGTGATGACCATAAGCTCGGCACTAAACATCTATTCTTGGTTAACTCGTTAGTCTCCAAACAAGCTCACAGATGGAAATAGGGTGCTCCATAGGTTGTGTGCAAGGTAATCGCAGAGTCAACATTTCTTATCAGGAATATTTAGCACCATTAGGAAATGGGAAATCTTTGATTGTCAGGATTGTCCAGACAAATGAAAACCAGGCTTTCCTATCAAACTGAGACAGTGTTAAAGACAGCATTTGCAAAACGAAGTTGTGCCATCAGATTTACACAAATGTACCTTCACTTCATGAGTTTCAGTAAGGCTGCTCATGTCCTCCACCCCTTTACGGTAACTGTCTTCATAATTTCTGCAGAAACAGTGGCAAACAAACTCAAAATATATTACTTAATAAGAATTTTTTTTTTACAAGAAATCAGTAGATACATACCCTTTCTTTTCAGCTTTCTTTAGCTCCTTTTCACCTTTTTTCTTTGCAGAAATTTTCTCCTTGTCAAGGTCTTTAACTAACTTCTCTTGTTCCAACAAGTGGCTCTTTTGAAGTTTGTCTTTATCCTGAAATAAACAACATTGGTTAGTATTGCAGATACATATTGTATTCAGAGTGCTACAGAGCTGTAGCCATTTGCACACATTGCAGGCCTAACATACTGAGCATTATAGGAATGCAATGTGTGCAGAGCGCTACACAGCTGTAGCCACTTGCACACATTGCAGGCCTAACATACTGAGCATTATAGGAATGCAATGTGTGCAGAGAGCTATGCAGCTGTAGCCACTTGCACACATTGCAGGCCTAACACACTGAGCACATAGGCATGCAATGTGTGCAGAGCGCTACACAGCTGTAGCCATTGTACACATTGCAGGCCTAACATACTGAGCATAATAGGAATGCAATGTGTGCAGAGAGCAATGCAGCTGTAGCCCTTTGCTCCCATTGCAGGCCTACCACAGAGCGTATAGGCAAGCAATGTGTGCAGAGAGCTACACAGCTGTAGCCATTTGTACACATTGCAGGCCTAACATACTGAGCATAATAGGAATGCAATGTGTGCAGAGAGCTATGCAGCTGTAGCCCTTTGCTCCCATTGCAGGCCTACCACAGAGCGTATAGGCAAGCAATGTGTGCAGAGAGCTACACAGCTGTAGCCATTTGTACACATTGCAGGCCTGTGATACTCAAAAAAAAATTTACCTAAGACAGTATCGCAAAAACAAGAATTTTACCTTTTCATGTCTTTTAACAAAGATTTCCATCTCTTTCTGATGTTTTTGGTTAAGTTTTAAAAAACCCTGATGAAATTAAATACAACCACTAATCAGTAAGTGCCAAGAATTTTTAATTTGTAAATTTATTTATTTTAATTAATATTTTATTCACCAACCTTGCGTTCCTTGAGTTCTCTGACAGATGCAGGTTCCACTTTGGTGTCTGAAATGTAAACAAAAGGCAGCCTGCCTCAGCTGTGTGCAGAAGTATTATAATACGACAGATTACAACATCACTGCAAAGATGACAGGGAAGGAATGTGAAGTAATATATCAAATGAGAGGAAGTGTTTCATCACAGTTCCAAACACCGAGAAGAAAGTTATAAATACAAGGTGCGGCAGAGTATTTTTTAAGGTCTTTGGAAATGTGCTGAAACACTCTTGAGTGTTTGATATATCTTCCCTATGGAAACTTAAACTACTTAGGAGAAAACAGCGAAATAAAACTGTGAAAATCTACTCTAATTAAGATCACATATCCAAACTACTGTTGTGGTTGTGATTTCCTTTGGATCTATGAAGGATATATATCAAGATTTCAAATGACACAAAACGTTATGCAATGTGTACATTCTGGGAAAAGCACTTACACAGTGTGGGTGGGGAGAAAATTAACATTAAAGAAGAAATTTATTTAAGCCTCCCTCCCTCCCTCCTTAGGCCAAAATTTGACAAGCAACCTCTCTCTCAAAGCTAAGCAATTGACCCCCCCCCCCCCCAAAAAAAAAAACATCTTTCTTTCAGTCCCTTACAAGCTCATAAATACATAACATGCATCATTCTAAGTCATCTGCAAATACTGCAGTATTTGCATCTGCCAATAACTGTGAATACTCCACAGCTAATTTCTCAGAGACAAGATTATCACTGGTTTTTGAACATCCTAAGCTGTGATCAGGCAGCCTTTTTTTCTGCAAAAAAGGAACACCTGACCTCAGGTTATGAACATCCAAACGAAACAAGAAAGATAGCAAAGTCTTTGATAAAATATTCTACACTATCTATTCTAATCTATATAATCTATTACTGGTAGTATATTCTGGGTACTTCTTCTCATACATGTAACCGATTGGTTAGATGTAACTGTTTTCCACCATAATGGTACCCTGCGAGCAGAGTCTTCTTCGATCTTCCTAGATTAGTCGGGAAGAGGAAGAAGACTCTGCCAACGGCCTCGAGTTTCTTTGAATTGCCGTTCATCCGAGGAAATGGATGAGTCAGACCAGTTTTGACCTAGTCAGACCGGTTTTCCACTATTGCGCATGATCAACCGTACGAATTGCTGACTTTTTATGCGCCTGCGGTAACTTGTTTACAGTCGATCGTTGAAAACGATGGCTGCTTCGCTTTCGTACAAAGTATTCGAAAAAGCAGCGAATTCTGCTCGCTGTAAACTTCAAATCTGGCAGATTTCAAGCCTCACGGAACCACAATCACGTCTCTGTTTAGTTTTCGAAGTGGCAAAGATACGTTTTTATCGCTTCCGACCGGACATGGCAAATAGTTGATTTAACAAATCTGCCCGATCGATGGTTGCAAAGGAACTCGCATCAATGGAAAACCAATTCCCAACTGAAGCAGTGCTCGTCGAAATCTCTCCAATGAATTCCCTTATCGCCGACTAAATACAAGTTTTGAGCAGGTAGCAATCGATAAATTAATTTCAGACTCGTAATAATGCAGTGTATTTTCTTGCCGGTCATTTCGTTACAACTTGAGAGTGAGGCTGAGCGAGGCTTGGTTACATTTGATTTTGGAGCATGCTCAATACGAATTCTCGAGGCCGTTGGCAGTCTTCTTCCTCTTCCCGACTAATCTAGGAAGATCGAAGAAGACTCTGCTCACAGGGTACCATAATGGTGAATATTCCAAAGACAACTTCATCAGTTCCCTTATTAGCCAAAACCTTTGATCCATTTTTAATCACCAAGCATTTGTAACATGTCTTTTTTTATCAAAATTATGGCCCTTTGATGAGTTCACCAATATTAAGCTCTGTTGATATTAATGATAAATATGATTTCTATTGCAATTAATTTATTTAGAAATGCACATGCACAAAATGAAAAAATATATATATACATTCTGAACATTATTGCAAATTTTTGTTGTTATCATGTCCTTACATAATTTTATGTACACAACAGCAGGCAAAAGACTCAGTTAAGGTTATCTTTAACAATAATTCAAATTAAATTTTGAAAATATGACTAAAGATTGTTTAAAATTATTTTGCTGGTGCTGTTTAAAATAGATGTAAACCATTGACACCACATGTGACCGCAGACCAGTCAGTGGCCAATCATCAGTGGAGTACCTAAACCTACTTTGCTAAGAATCTTGCATGGCACTATACCATTCAACCAAAAATTCAGGTAGGACATTTTCAGCATTTTTGAATCATAAGTGCAACTGAATTTCACACTTGAAGGTGTGAGACCATAGTCCCATGACTAAAGGCACCAAGACCCATAAAATAGTCAAGTCTAAGTCTGCTTACGAGCCAATGCAAGGGGCCCATCAGGCCGGAGCTTATCCTGGTTTCCATAGCATGAAGCAACTAGGAGTATTTCTACTCCCCCCTGGATGGGATGCTAGTCCATTGCAGGGTTACCCCCAGCAGTAAATTCGCTGGTACCCATTTATACACCTGGGTGGAGAGAGGCACTATGAGAGTAAAGTGTCTTGCCCAAGAACACAACGCAGCGCCCTGGCCAGGGCTCGAACCCGGACCGCCCAATCCAGAGTCCAGCGCACTAACCTTTAGGCCACCGCACCTCCCACAAAATAGTCAAGAATTGTTATAAAATGTACAGGGCTGAGCATTGTATGGCTGCCACTAGGAAAAGTTATTGATTACATTTTTAACATCTTTTTTGACAACTTTATGATGGCTTTCATTTTAACTGCTCAATTAAATTGCAGGAATGGAGGAGTCATCAAGTTCAGCTTTCCTCAAAGTATCAAACTTTGCCTTACTCTCTTCTTGCATTTTGATTGGTCATTTAAATAAATTGACTTTGTTGTGACTGACAAAGCTGTAGCCCTGGTATTTCCAATCAAACTGGAGGAAAACTGGAGAACCAGGAGAAAAACCCTCAGAGCAGGGACGAGACCCAATAGCAAACTCAACCCACATGATGCTGGACCTGGGAATCAAACCAGGGCGACATTGGAGGGAAGTGAGTGTTTTCACTGCTGCACCATTCCTGTCCTCCTTAGAAGCTTCTTGAAGCAAAAGGCATCAGAGAGATGTTAAAAAGATGTAAAAAAATGCTTTGAAAGTTAATCAGAAACTCTGTCAAGTGGCAATGGTGTA
>OY855915.1:22805721-22978221 GCA_963693305.1 Meandrina meandrites
CCAATGTGTCTTTGATATTGGCTCTTCCTATCATTGCAGAGCTGCAATGATGATTTGTATTCTTGGGAAGGACACTTAACTGGCAGTGTGCATGCCTTTCTCTACCCAAAACGCACCTGGACTAAGGCCAACCACTGGTAGTATTCTCTGGCCAATGAGTTTTCCACTTTCTTCATAAACGGCTATTCTTAGAACTGCTAAACTGGGTAGAACAACCTAAAAGAGAGGCAATTACAAAATATATAACTGTTTTTAACACCATGTGCGGTGGGCAACTCAGGGGCACCTTGAAGCTGCATACAAGTTACCACCTACTTTTCTTACAAAATCAGTTTCTTACAAAAACTGTACCCACATGATAGACTAGTCTCCTTCACAGCTATTTTTTTTAAATGCCATACAATGCTCCCCCCAAAGAGGTTTCTTTATGGGTACTGTTATGTTGTGTGATATCCCAAACAACAGCTGCAAAGGAGACTAATTATGAGCTGCTGCCTGCCAGTCTTGAGGCCAAAACAGTAACAGTAATGTTGTAAAGCCACAAGTAAGAAATATGCCCAATGTTTCAATTGCATATTTTTCTTCTCTCTTTTGTGAATGACTTACCTTCTTAAACACAAAAGGTTCTTCATCATACACTGGATTAATGGTGTTATTTGGTACTATTTTAGTTTTGTATTTTCTTCTGACAGTGTCTGCTGGCAGACCATACATGTCCACTTCAACATAGGTTCCAACCTTTTTGTCTGAGAGCCACTGGCCAGAGATAACCTAAAAACAGTGCGTTCAGTTAGACTTTAAACCACATGTCAGGGATGTAGATAATAGCCGGGAGCCGGGAAAAATACCCGGCTGTCAGCTTGATTTCCCCTAGAGGGATGGTGCCTTTTAACTACATCCCTATGTGTGCACTATGCTGTCTGTTTCATGCGATGATAATCATTGCAGATGAACTTGTATTAACTTTACTGTCACTTCTTGTAATTCTAGATAAAATATCTGTTTGTAATTAAACTGAACATTTCCTTTTTGTTTTGGCCCCAAGTTTTGAAAATCTTTGCCAAAAAGAATGACTAGGATTGTGAACTCTGACCATGCAGAGATGTCATTTGTACTCTAATAGATCATAACCACTAATAATGTGCAGAGTATCTCAATAATTATAAAATACAAGATAAGACATTCCCTAGGTAGACAATTTCACTGCCTGCAGATCTCTTCTTGCCAGGTTTCCCAAAAATTTAATTAATGTTCTTGAACATTTTGAGAGTAAAGAGTAGCCTAAGAAATTTACACAACAACACTGGCCAATGTTGGGTAATTGTGAAGAACAGCTCCCCAAACCGACTGTCGGCCGTCTGTCGGCCGACAAACGGCCAAAAGTCGGCCGACAGATTTGGGCTAATGTGCAGGCCATCTGTCGGCCGTTTGTCAGCCGACAGTTGGCCGACAGTTGGTGATGTGTCGGTAACATGTCGGTAATGTGTCGGTAAGTTGTCGGTGGTTTACTATCAGGTTCTTTTCTAGATTTTCTTCAAATGCTGCTCCCGAGTGTATAATAAATTGAAAAGAAAGTTATATCCTCTTCAGTTAGGGTAGTCACTGCTTAAAGCTGGCGTCAATGTTGCCAAAAGCGACCAGAGTATTTACGCGAGTACAGCATTTCATTTTCAGCCGCCATATTGGAAAACATTATTTATACTTACATGACATACCATAAGGGTTCGCATTGCATTGTAGGGCGATAATAGCGAGTGCGTGTCTCGAGAAGTTTATGCCTACGTTTTGCCAACTTTTGGATCACTTGATTCATCTTTGAAAATGCGCCGACAGACGGCCGACAGTCGGGTGAGGGGAGCTCTTCTTCACAATTACCCAATGTTGGGCACACCTCAGACATCTGGATGTGAAGTACTCTTTACTTTGGGTGTGCTTGTTGACATACCTTAACTGTGACGGCACCAGCAATGATTCCATCAACTGTTGACTCAGCAAATGGGTCAAATGATTTGTCCGCACGGCACATAAAACTAGGCTTCAATATGAACCTGCACAAGTGCAACAAGTGCCACCATAAACACAGAAAAACACTCCTTAAGTCAAAAAGTTCAGCATTTCCATATGTGCGGCTGTTGTGGTTTAAATTTATCTTTGGTTTAAAGTTCTTCAAACCAGTTTGATTATAAGTTTTCATTCTCTTATATTCATTATCATAATGTGAAACAAAGGGAAACGAAAATCAAGCTAATTTGAAAAATTTTAAACCAAAGATAAATGTTAACCACAACATCCAGAGAGTATGCAAGAAAAACAGCTAAACCAAATTTTGATGCTCTTTATACCACAGATTTTTATACATGAAGTAGCTGGTTAAAATTTTACTTTAAATTCATGTCAACTTACCCACAACGACCATTGTATTCAAATATTCCTAGATTTAGCATCATTGGCAAGTCTAACAAAGAGAACAATAGAAATAAATATTTGACTTATGCAGTCAAAATCCTGTAGCTGTTAAACTAACAGTTTTTTTTAACTCTCAAGAAAATTTTAAGTAGAAGGAGAAAAGTAAACAAGATTTAATTAATCACTTACCTAATGTTTGATAGTTTAAAGCAACTAACTGACAGCCTGCATTCCAAAATATCTGCACAAGGAACAAAAGGAAGCAATCTAAAATTTTGTCCAACACTTACGACTAATAATATGATCTGAAAAAGATTTTCACTCTATAGTCTTAGACTCAGATACAGCATTCTTACCTGAGGCATGTAATTATCAGATGCAACTCTAGTTCCTTTGGGATAAATTCTGCTCAGTTGACGTTTATTGTAACTGGTTGAAGTTAAGAATTAAGTTAAGATTTGAAACATGCAATGCTACATGAGATTTAAATTGTTTGCAACTAACACAATCATTAGGAAAAATTCCATTTGCAAATAGAAATGAACGATAAGAAGAAAGTAAAAACAACCTAAATTTGACATAGGCTGGTTATCTAGTCGGCCCTTTAATTAAAGGATACTTGACAAATTCTACAGGACTTTCTTTAAGTATGGTTGTAGCTCCTGTTTCCACAAATGAGGACATCTCAAAACTTCTGTTGAGCTCTGTTGGAAAGGAAGCAAACCAGGTTCAGTTCTTTTAATAATTACAGTGAAGCAAACTCAACTGGGCCGGGCCAAGCAATGTTTTTTAGCCAAACACAAGATAAGCTCAGAACAAAAGAATTGGAGTTGGTTCATCAGCAGTTAAATTCGCCCCTTACTGTGATTGGTCTGCTGATGAAGGAAGCCCAATTCTTTTGTTCTAAACTGGTCTTGTGGTTGGCTAAAAAAAACTTGGGTGGCCCTGGTTGAGTTCGTTTCACTGTAAAAGGCAAAAAAGTTATTTTCTCTGGGGTTGTACTCACTCTCAGAAACATCAAAGCTTTTAAAATGGACTGGCTGTATGTAGTTCACAAGAGCAGAGAGCTCCACCTCAGGAGCAACTTCATCTTGGTCTACCTGGATATTAAAAATACAAACAGTAGTCAGCTAACCTATGGTCAAAAGTTTACCTATGTTTGGTAAGAGATTGACCTGGGCTAGACTACAATTATGGCTGGAATGAGGTGGAACGGCAAGCAAAAGACTGTGGATGGAAGGCATTACTGTGCAGCCTGGGCCTCAGCTTGATCTGTAGGGGGTTCAGATCTTGATGTTGTTTACCACAAGGTGAGATCACTTGTCGTGCTTGTCTGCTTGTTTCACTTCATCCCTCACACCTCACCCCAAATATACCCTCTCCACCACTCTGTGATGTGACTGTGCTGGGCTGTGGTCTGGTTACTGGCATACCACAACCAGTTCCACTAAGAGAGATCATGGGTCCCAGCCAGTGCGAGCTGCCAACCCTGCAAGTTGCTGTTTTAAGTGCCACACAGCCTAAGAAGCTTAAGTTTAATACCTTTGAATAGTAGTACTCACTTTTTCACTATCTGTCAGGTTATTGTTTCCATTTTCAGTTGGTACATCTCCATTAACTGCTTCCACTTTTCCATCAGGACTGATCACTGGCATGCTGTCTGTTGGATTCTTGTCTGCATCAACACCTGATACAAAACATAGTTTAGTCAAGTACTTATATTAGCCTTATTAACATAAATTTATTATCTGCCACATAAAAACAATTTCTTTTGGGCCTTGTTTAATTGGAAATATTATCGAAATCTATGTATGAGTAGTATGAGGGGGTAGGAGTGGGGGGGGGGGGGGGGAGATTAACATTTGCCTTGTCAACTTTTACTCAAGTCTCTAATATTACACTCACTTTCAGTGTTATGTGCATAGCACCAATCTTTTGACATCCATCTTTTGACATCATCTTTCAATGTCTTTCAACGTGCTAAACAAACAAGGATCGAAATACACCAATCACATTCCAGTGTTCGTTTCATGTCACTTCTTTGGAAAAGAGTCACAAGTTCAGAAGGTCATGCAAGTGGTCTGTGATTGGTGGATTTCAATCCTTGTTTGTTTGGTGTGTCAGAAGACGATGTCAGATGTATTTTGAACGATAGCCGCTATGCACGTAACACTGAAAGTGGGTGTACAGAAAGGGGTGTGTTCTCTGCCTTGTGCCTATACAGAATTATTTTTAGGGGTACCTTCTTCACGTTTTGTTGTCCTTTTCTTGTTCTTGATCACTATCTTTCTCAAAAGTGTTTTTGGAGGTGGAAGAGTTTTTCCTTCTTCTAGCTGTCAACAAAAGAGTAATAAGAATGTGTAATGAATGGTCAAATGGTATCATGGTGGAATGGCAACTTGGATAATGTGAAATAAATGAAAAAGCTGTCTCAAGTTAAATCCATCAGAAAAAGAATTTTTCGATTCCAGTATATGAACTCTCTCACCACGAGTCTCCCATAGCTCAGTGGTTAAAGCGTCCAACCGGTATCTGGAAGCTCATGGGTTCCACTCTCATTGGGGGCTCAGAAATTCTTTTTTTCCAAGAAATTAGATTTGAACATTATTTTGCTGGTACCCATTTACATGCCTGATTATGAGTGGAGAGAGGCACTATGAAAGCCAAGTGTCTCGCGAGGAACAGTACACAACAAACCCAGCCTGGGCTGTTCAAAGCATGATTAAGCTAATCCCGGATTAGCGTGAATTTTGATTTCAATTTTTTAAGTTTTCCGTGAGGTTTTCTATTTATATTTTCTGTCCTACAGTTTTGACGTGGACCAATCTCAAACTCCACAAAACATAAGCAATGGAAACACTCATATACAAGAGAAATTGAACCCTTGATCAACTTATAATACTGGGTTAGTGTTAATTGGCTTTCAAACAACCCGGCCCAGAGCACTAACCATTGGAGCCCCGCAGCTCCCACTGCCCGATGGAGCACATATTTTTTCTCTCCAGCAGAAATGACAAGTGAACACAGAAAAAGCAGAAAGCAAAAGGGTGACTTACTGGAAACTCATCCAAGGGCTTGTCAAGGAGCATATCACCAAAGATACTAACACAGTATGCTGCCATCTTAGCCTGCTGCTTTGGACTGAAAACAAGAAAGATAGGACAGGTTAACATATCGAGGCCCTAGTTCCCTGAGTCAACTAAGACACCCTTGTCAGCATTCAATTCCCTTCCTGATAATAAGTATAATTATGATATTTTTCTTTACAGCTCAATTCATTAATAATTAATTTTAATTATTAATTAATTTAAAGGCTGACTATTGTTTGCTGTTGGCAACCTTTTTGTCAAGAAAGAAAACATTGGCTGGTTGCACTATTAGCTATTAGTAATCTACTTTTATAGTTAGTATGTCCATCTGTTACAATGCATACATGTAGGTCTCTGGTTCTTAATTCAACTGTGTCATACAAAGCATTACCCTAGTCTTAGAGGTTGTATGTTTTATTGCAGCCTCTTTGTGGGAGAAAACCTCTAAAACCAGGGTAAGAGAAATCTTGTCTTTAATGAAACCTTCAACAACAACACATCTTCTCACCTGCAGTGATTCTCAAATGAAAGGATTATGGGGTATTCTGATGTCTTGAAGGCACAATCTGCAATGGCTTCTATGACATCCTGTTACAAAAGACATGCAATAACAATCAGTGCTTTCAATAGGATTTTAAGTGGGTGGCTGCCCTTATGTGACACGCGTTACCTCCTGACATCATAGATTCTGCAATGTTGCCCACTCAGAGAGTTTTGGCGGGAAACAGTTTTATTGTTAGATTTCATGTGACCTTGAAGTGGCCAATGAGAGTGCACACTGTTGTGTCCCTAACCACAGACTATCAGTTTAATCTAGAGTACACTTGCTTGCCCCAACCGCACCACCCCCACACTTTTTTTTAGACAATGTCGTGATCCACTCTACCTTGAATAATATTTCTGTGCACAACGTCATGCCGTGTGTAATAACTGGCTCTTGCTCTTCAGTCCTTCCATCCCAACAATCCAATTCTATACAACGGCAGCCTGCCAGCAGTGCCTGTCTGTACATTTCTACTGATGATTTTCCAGTTAATTGGTGACCTAATGAAAAATAATTAAACAATTTGCACTGAAATCTGTTAATTTACTTAAAACAGGAAACAAAAATGTCATTAAAAGATCTGTAGTGTAACCTAATGATGATCAACTGCTGTACATGTATGTACAGATGTGTGCAGCTCAATTTTTTATTATTTATTTATATATTTATTTATTTTATTTATTTTATTATTGCAGTGATTCAACTTCAATAGCCTTTACCCTCTACAAACAGACCATTCTGATAGCTGAATCTCTTGAAGATCAGATTTAGCAGTGGCAGCATTACTTTAATTTTTTATGTCTGGGTTTATAACAGGAGTTGAACAGAAGTTTTAAGCAAGTGGTAATTTGAGCTTCCTACTTTATGTGGTGTTAATTGAGAAGAATAATTTTTAAACTAAGGACTACTCATGCCTAACAGAATTTTTGCTGGACCTACCTAAACCTAAATTTAGCCATGGAAAGCATGCTTTTAGATTTTCTGGTTCAGTTCTTTTAAATACATTACCTATAGAAATTCAAAAGCAGAATCACTTTCCTCTTTTAGGCATTACATGTATTTTTATTAAAACCCATGATTTTAGCACTTTATATTTTACTTTTAAGTTTTTTTTATAAGTTTATGCCTGTATTTTCTCTTAGATTTTAAATTCAATTTTTAACAATTTTAACTATTAGATATATTACATATCTTAATTTTTTTGTATTTTCTTTGATTGTTATGGTTTAATTACTAGGGTTCCTCTGGATACCAGCCAAGGTCACGTGTTTTATGAGTCAAATAAGTCTATGAGTCGTGAGTCAAGGTGATTTTAAACAAAGAAGGTTATTATGTATTGGACCACGGTTTGCCTGCATTCAAGTTAGCTTCTAAAGAAGCACTCCACTTTGCCTATGGTTAGTTCTGCTCTGGTTTGCTTGCAGCTAGTTCCACCCCGGTTTGCTTGCGCTTAGGTCCTAGCTGGCTTATTTACAGTTAGCTTTTATTAGTTTGTAAGGGCAGCACTATTTTCAAATTATTAACTGTAATTTAAAATTTGACTCATTGACTCATTTGACTCATAAGAACTTTACTCTCATACCAGCCATGTTGCTGAATGTACCAAATAAATAATCACGATAATTGGCTGAAGTCAAGATTTTAATAAAATGGTCTGCATGTAATATGAATGAGTTATATACCAACAGCTGCGACATTTTACCTGTTAGATATGTGTTGTGTGATGAGTTGATAAAGTAATGGGATAAGGGTTGCGACATATCTTGATAGAGTGACAGTCGATCATGGTTGACAATAAAATTGTCATCGCTCATGAGATATCTGGTGAGGCCTTGAACTGAGAAATGCCCTGAAAAACACAATACAAGAATAGTTTAAAAATAAATACATAATTCACACCAATTTGAAAATGATCCGACATACATGTACATGTTAGCAAACTTCAGGTACTTTTTCACAAACTGTTACAGTACAGCCACCTCAGAACAAAGGAAATCACATGAAGATGTAAAAAGAACAAAATAAAAGCCTTTTAAAACCAACTGGCTCATAGCTCTTGGCGCATAACACTCGTTTCTGTAGCACAAAGCGGCTAGGAGTATTGCTACTCCACCTGGTGGGATGCTAGTCCATTACAGGTTACTCCTTGGCATTCTGTCAGGTTGCCCCAACAATTCGCAAGTACCCATTTATACACCTGGGTGGAGAGAGGCACTGTATTCTAAAGGTATGACTAATAAATAGTCTAAAAATAGGCAACAATTATTTTTGTTACTGCATTATAACATACAGTCTTACCTTTCTTTGCAAAATCTTTGTTTGGCTCATGCTTGTCAATGACGGCTTGAGCTTTCTCACTTGTGCAGTAGGGGAAGAGGATCTCATTAAGACGTGGATCTCTTTGCTCGTTGTTGAGAAACTCCACCAGTTGATCTACTGTTAGGTAAGGCTTCTTCTTTGCACCACTAAAAGTTCCAGTAAAGTTGAGCGGCCAAACAAAACACAGTGAGGATAATGTACTATTAGAGCACAGGCTTTGAGCTTGTATATCCCGCTTTCTGTAGCATGTTGGGGTGGGGGGTGTAGGAATCCCAGGGAAAAGGGGGAGGTACAACCTGTAACTCTATGGGAGGATGGAGATGGGAAGGTGGGGAAGCGGGATTTTCAACATGGCAAGGACGGGTCAGGAGAAATACAGAAAGGTTGTTATGCAATGCCATTGTGTAATAGTTTGCAGTGGGAAAGGAAGAGAAAGGAACCACTGAGAAAGGACTGGGAACCAAAAGAGTAAAAGGGAAAAGGTACAGGAACTGGTATTTCAGACTTCCTCCACCCCCCCCCCCCCCACCCCCCCAGTACATGAAGGGACTAGCAGAACCAGGGATGTAGCTAACATTCCCAACAGACAAAATGTTGTTGACTACAGGCCAAAAATTGGGGTCACATTAAAGAGAAAGATGCATACATTGTCTTTCAGCCAGAAAAATTAAGAAAAGTCAA
Organism: Meandrina meandrites; assembly: GCA_963693305.1. Lineage (NCBI taxonomy): Eukaryota > Metazoa > Cnidaria > Anthozoa > Scleractinia > Meandrinidae > Meandrina > Meandrina meandrites. The sequence goes on from OY855915.1 coordinate 22,814,761, forward strand.
GTCCTAAGATGGCTTATTTTCTGCCTTCCAGCTATTATTTACATCCTTGAGAACTTCTACTCTTGTTGGGATGGGATGTTAATTCATGAGATTATCCTTCGGCACTTTTTGTCAGGTCGCCCTTACAGTGTGCTGATACCCAATAATACTCTTCAGTGGAGTTGCACATGTGACGGTAATGAAACTTGTGCCAAAACACAACACAACAACCTAGGATCCGATGGGCTAACCACTATAACACCAAATCTCCCTCATTTGCTTGCACAAACTAGTATAAACAGTGCTTTCAACATGCCCGGCACCTGCCTGATCTCTGGTGGGTATTTTGAGGTGAATCACTTGCTAAAATTCATGCAGTTCCCTATAACGGTGGGGTGTTTTCAGCTTCTTATATTGCTCTCTAACGGCTGCTGCACAAGCTAAGGACAGCCACCTACTTCAAATCTTATTGTAAGCACCGAATAAAGCACAGACCACAGGTATTTGGTTAACTTCTAAATCCCCAAGCCACCTCATTCATGAAGATAAGATATCCATTTTAAGGGGCATTTTTATATTGCTAACATATATGATACTTACATTTCAGTAAATATTTTGTCAATATCTGTTCTGTCACACAGTCTGTTGTAGAATCCCCAAAACTCTTCAAAAGTAAATTTATCAGGGGCAATATTATCTTTCTGGAAGAAAATGTTAAAAAAATGCTTACCAACAGGTGAAAGTATAAAAAACTCTCAAATAACAGGTTACAATCTGTCTTTCAATTTATAATACAAGCCAATTTATTTCTGGACATGCTCCCCCCTGCATGTGAAGTAACCTGAGAACACAGGTTACAAGGATACCATAAAATGACAAGGAATATTGATTAATCACCCAATAAATCACTATTGTAAAACCAAATCAAAAAGGCAAAGAGGCAAAGATTACCAGGTGGGCAACCCAAAAAAACACAGGGGCAACCACAAAATAAGAACTGGTTGCCCAAAGGGCAAAATGGCAAGAAAGTTAGTGTCGAATACTGAACCATTCGGCCACCGTGCCTCCCAGGTTGCCCTTAGGGGGCACCTCACCTTTCCATGTGGCAGACCAACAGACTGGAGAGCATCCAGCACTCGCTTTTTGTCTTCTTTACTGGAGCTCACATCTTTAAGAATGCTGACAATTGGAAATTAAATTTTACAATATTAGGTTAAAAGGTGAAGTCTGCATTTGAACCTAGTGGCCCAACAGGCTAGACCTTATACTAATATCCTGGTTTCATTAGAGAGATTAAGCATGACATTGTTTCAAAAACGGCAAACGCGAGTCAGTATGCCTTTCATTTTGTTACCTTTTTATCATATTCTAAACTAAATCCCTTGAAAAAATAGGGAAAAAGTCACACATTCACAACAAACACAAACCTACTCATTTCCCCATACAGGCGCTAAACAGCAGAAGTGGAATTCTAGCCGTTCACGAGAAAAACCAACATCATGCTCTCTCAATTAGCATGAAGCCACTAGGAATATTTTTACTCCCCCTGCATGGGCTGCTAGTCCATCGCAGGGGTACCCCAGGTAGTAAATTTGTCTGCACCCAGTTATACACCAGGGTGGAGAGAGGCACTGTGGAAGTACATGTAAAGGGTCTTGCCTTAGAACACAATGTACTGACCCTTGCGGCCAGGGCTCAAACCTGGACTGCTCGATCCGGACTCCAGCAAACTAACCTGAAGGCCACCATGCCTCCTTAAAGTGGCTTTGTCATGGATTTTAACAGATTTTTGAACAGCAAAAATTTATATTTGTGTAGAAGGAAAACAAAGAGTAATAGTCCATTTTTATTAACAAAATATTAGAGCACCGAACATGTTAACAAGCATCTTTAGCTGCAGATGGTTACGATGGAAATGGATTACAACTTGAAAACTTTAGCTAAACTTTTGAAGTTGTTTCCGCGTTTGATTTCTATCCACGTATTAAGGTCATATCTTCCTTAAGTTTAGATGTTCAAAGATAATGTTTTTCATGGGTTAAGTTGCCTACCACTAATATTTCAGAACAGTTTAGACCAATTATCTGCGAAATCCTCGTGACAGAGCTTCTTTAATAAAATAAACAATTACGTAGCCATGTTCTTAATGCATGTACAGTGTTATGGCTTCCCTGGGGATATTATGATTATAATGCTTGACATAACTTACTTCTTGACGGGAATTTTTCCTTCTGCGCTTGTTTGGACACAGATTTTTGTATGGCTGAAAAATGATTCAAACATGAACAAAAGGTTATCAACTTTGTAATTCCAATTGCTTTATCAAATGGAGATTTTTAATTACCTTTATATATAATTTTTTCAGCTGTCATTCTGATAATTTAATATATGGCCATGTCTCACAAGTAAGTGCTGGGAACTACATAATTCAAAAATTGATTGGCTTAAAGTCAATATTGGCCGTGGTTTAAATTTTCCCAAGTAGACCGCCATCTAGACCAGTTACATTTGCAGTGAGAAATTCACAAACAAAAATACAAAAACACTGACATGTTTCTGCCTAAAAATATACTAAATGGAAGAACCAAAAAGCTTGACAAGAAAAACGTAAAGATAATGTGCAAACTTTGGCAAATTAATTTTTCAAGTTCACTTCAGGCATGCAATCAAAATGTTAATAAGAATGAATTATTAATTAGAACTCACTGTTTTTCAAGGAAGGTCATAGGTGCGGCATTAATAGCCAAGAGATTATGTGTTAAATGCATTAACGCATCTGTCCATTCACGTGCAATATTGACCGAGCCTGATACAAAGTTCACATAAACAATGTCCACCATGTTTGATCCGTGTACAATTGTTATTGTCTTGTCTTGCAGTAGTTCATCCTCCGATCCTAATCTTAGTGAATCCCGCAATCGTTGCTCCTGTAAACAAAATTAGCATTCACAAAAGGAATGAGTGGAGGATGGGTCACAACTGATGGGTTCACTTAAAATGTAAGATAACATGACACAAGCCATGCAAATGCAACCAGTATCATAATTTTTTGATAAATATAAAAAAAAATGAGCCCTCCAAGGGTTTGTTTTTAAAATTTTATGGTATAACCAAAAATATGGGAAAAGGAGTAAATAAGCAGACAAATTAACAGTTTGGTAATTTAATGCCTGCTGTATGGACTTAACATGCAAAAAATATTTATTATCTAAAAATATTGATAAAAAAATGCAATTATAAAGGGTTTTCAATAATTTTATCACATTTGTCACAGCAGTTTACACAGTCTAATTTTAAGTCAGGCACTAACGAATAAAGAACTAATTACTTTTCTTGGAAAAATCGCATATTAAATTCCTGTCTAGACACGTAGGTGGTTGGAAAGACGGTGTCATTGCAGAAGAACTGCCAGGAACTTGCCGTATTCTAATCAAACAAGTGGGCATGAAATTCTCTTTGTTAACTTATGCAAAGTAATCAAGTCTGATAATTAAGGCATTTCCTGTTGTGCAAAACGACAATCAGTGATACAGAAAAAAATGATATCATGATGACATTGCAATCTTCATTAAGGGATATTGATTTATGAGCAGATTAAGAAATAATATATCGCATTTCTTCTCAAACCTGGAGGCATACAACTCAACTACCTTAATAAGTCTTTAAACACTAGAGGCATAGCATTGCATAGCAAGACAATAACTTTTGCACATTAAAAACTGTGAACCCCTAAAATTATCAAGTTTCTTTAAGATACAAAAGCCAGTTTTAGGGCTGAGAGAACAACTCATGTCAGGGGTTTCAATAAAATTTGAAGTAGGCAGCTAGTTCGAATAGAGTAGCCGACTGCATCAACAAGGTTTGAAAGGATCTTTCTCTAGTTTCTTCAATTTAGGGGAAAAAGTAGCCGACCTCTCCGAGCAAAGTAGCCGACACTTTTCGTCGGCCGTCGGTGCTTATTGAAAGCACTGCATGTATTATTTGTTTTATCCAAAATAGTGCAAAATAAAATGACTAATATCCAGGCATTGAAATGAGGTTTGAAAAGCAAAACATGAAATTGTTCTAAAAGGCATTTTAAGAACTTGATTGTCATGTTAATATATTTAACACTCCGGTGACTTTTCACCTAGAAGGAATTGGCAGTATTTAAAGCCTTTTAATACTTATTAAATTACTTAAATCTGTTAACAGGATTAGCGATGACATTGTGCATGACTGTTTGCTTTTCAGCTTTAAATGCAGACTTTTTTAGCTTTTAGCTTACGGAACAAAATAGCTTGAAACCTCATGAAGACTCCACAGAGGAAAACAATGGCTTTATGCTTTGTGGGATTACGTTATTAGATATTAAATGATTGATCACATTTTTAGTTTTTTCATGTTTTTAATGAAGAAGTGTTCTCAAGTCAAATACTCAGAAAAAAAAGATTTTCTGAGCCTCCAAAGGCAGTCAAACCCATGACCTTCCAGATACTGGTAATATTCAACTTTGCTTTATCAAACGCAGCATTTTGCTTATTTAAGCTTATCATTTTTCATGTGTTATTGATCACAGTTTTTTCACAAACACGGTTCACTTATAATTTTCGTGTTAAAAGCTTTTATGCACAACTTACTTGTGAGAGAGAAAAAACACAAAATGATTTTCAAAAATAACATTGGACTTGGAAAAAATATCACAAACAGAAAAGTAGTTTTAACAGCATTAAGTTGGCGATAAATGGTCTCAGGAATGGTTTCTATAAAGTGAGTGTAGTCCAAAGAAAACACAGCTTCTAATATGGACCCAACAAATATATTAATTAAGCATTAATATTTTTAAGATTACTAGAAAAGTATAAAGCTTTGACCACTCAAGAGCATTTCTCTGTAAACTGCTAATAAAATTACTTGTCAGCCATAGTAGTCAGTGATAGATAAATGGCTATATATTAGGTACATTATTTGAAGATAAAATAAACTTCTAAAGCTGTGCGTAGTACTTGTTCTAAATGTGATAAGTTGAGAAAATTTTAAACTGATAGTGTTAAAGTCAAGTTAGAAAAATAAATGACTTGCGCACTAGTGATCAGTTTAAAATTTTCTCAACTTACATGTATATATTAGATAGCCCAGAATAGATCTGGAAATTGAAATTACAGATTGAAGTTACAAGCACTTAGCAGGATTTGAAAAGGAGCAATCCAGGGAGGGCTATGTTCCCAAACGAGTCTTAGAAGAAAATATATATTAGGCATCTTCAATGTCTGAAATTTGAAACTTGCAAGCTTAACAGTATACACCATATTCCAAAATGGCAAAAAATACATTATTTGTTTGCCTATGCGTTAATTGGCCCTTGTTGCCTCGTTTTAAGCCAAAGATTCTTTTGAATTCTGCAGATGCGATTGAGGCAATGAGGGCCAATTAACATGAAGACCAATGAATAATGTATTTTCTGCCATTTTGGAATAAGACGTATATACTTCTGCTAAAATAATGTAATGTCTGACATTTTCAAACATATTTTGGTGGATATCATGATTGCATGTCTGAATTGTTGAAAATAGAAATAAAGTAAAAAAAAATTGCGAAGTATGTGGATAAAAACAGATCAAGAAACAGCTGTAAACTTTTTTAATTGGCAGTAAAAATCCAGGTAGGTGACCTACATATTTTAAACCCTGTATTTGTTGTAAAAATGTTTCTAAATAAAAAACAAACACAAAAAAAGCTAAGTGTAACTCTAAGAGCACTTCAAGCCATCTTTATCTTTCACAGTATTCATGAAATCTGAATCTTGTGTTTCCTTTCCAATATAAAATACTATGAACAATGCATTCTTGATAATCACAAGTTGTAATTACAAGCAGGACAAAATATATTTGACAATGCCCATGCTTTTTCTTCGCCGCTGTTTCACCATATTTACAAATACGATTTTAATCTCCCGTTCGTTATGGCATTTCGAATCTCCTCTTGCTGAGGAGCCAATATGCACCTAGAGTGACCCATTTTCGTCCACCTAATAGCAGGTGTAATTTAGCATTTAAATTTCAGCAAGTTAATCTGTGAAGTGATGTTTTTTACCACCTGGTGAGTTTTTAAAAACGAAACAATATATAACAAAATGTCACACTTAAAAGTTCCATCTCTGAACCAGTTACTGACAAGAACAATTTCTTAAGTAATTAGCTGGACAGCACACAGAGTCAAATGCTTATCTTAGTGAATAGATTGCTGTGGAGGAAATAAGTAACTTATCGCCTTCGAGGAAGCGATCTCTATTTTCCCTCGGGTTCACTCATTAAGCTGGGTTTCATGTTGTGAACAAATGGTTCATTACTGCTTTTCATAAAAGCCAAACTTAAGACTAACACATCAAATATACATATTCAATGTCATCTTCAAAAAAGGCAAACACTCTCCAACAGTGACTGGTATGTTTTTTTAGGAAACATCTTTCCAGTATGAATTGATATCTTGATATATAATTTGTGATTGCGGTCACCTATATCCACCCACCTGAGCCAGAGCTCGCAATAAGAAATACACCCAACACTTGCTATATTTTCAATATAATGCTACCAAAACAAAGATTTTGTTTATAAATATGTTCTTTAAATTCCAAATTTCTAAGTGAACTACAAACAAAGATTTTGTTTATAAATGTGTTCTTTAAATTCCAAATTTCTAAGTGAACTACAAATTTGCATATTTATCAAGCAAACGTGATTTAAATATTTTGATTTAATTGCTAAGACGACAAATAGCACTGAACTTAAGGGCAAACCAGCACTTGGAAATGAACGTTGTTACTATAATAATAAACGGACCTAAATTATTGTCTTGTCAATATCTTTTTTCAGAGTTTTGCATTTTTTTTTTCAATTATTTTAAGTTCCAAAGATGGTTGTAATTTAAAAACTCGGAAAACAAAAGGTTTCGGAACAACGTTATGTTATCGAGGGCAGCAAAATCAGACAAAACACATTATTTGCCAAAACTTTGCGGGTCATGTGGAAAAAAGGGGAAAATTCAAAACAATATTTCGGCACGACGGACTGTCAAAACATTGCTTAGCGACAATCACAAATGATTGTAATAAATAATTAAAAGCTTTCTCGTCTGTATTTTGTTTAACACAGCGCCTCGATTCGAGAAACAAACTAGAGTTTAAGTCAAAACACAAATTAGACCCTACCAAAACATTACACAGTTTCGATTTGAAAATGCACTAATATTGTACTTCGGTGGACAAAAAGCATTCAATCACCGGATTAAAGGCTTTGTAAATGCGACAAAAGCCTCAAAACTAAGAAGTATAATTAGCGAAAACCTTTCTGCGGTATAGGAAATTTATGTACAAAACTGCAAACGCTAAATTTGAAAGTCTAATACGTGTAAAAAACTCTGAATTAGCATTTAGAGAATTTCTTTAGTGCTTCTTTATGTATTGGCAAGAGGAGGAAAAAATCTTTGTTTATTTACTGAAGGGCTTCTAGAAAATGAAAGCAGATATTTAAATACCACGTCCAAACTGAGATTTTTCACAGTACCCATGTACACGATATTGAAATGTCGTTTATGGAAAGTAAGACCCGTTGAAATATCTTTCAATTTAGCGTGCACAAATTATTAATATCAATGAAAGCGAAAAAAAATATCGTTGGCGTGAACTCCGATTTCGGGAGTTTAACTATTTTTACCACTAAATCCCACAGACCTTTGGAATTCTTGCGGATTTTCCTGTCCTGACATCTCGGACAAAAGTGAGCTCAAGCAGGTCCGTTTCCTGTGAACGCAAAGAAACGACTTCAGCGCAAGAGCTTTGTAAACTGAGCTACTTGCTAAACAGTGCCATAAAGATACGATCATACGAATAAAATTCGTCAATTGTCAGCAAAATATCAGCTCATCAAAGCGCGATTTCGGCGAGTGTCGCTCGAAATCTGCGCAAACTACGGAAAATTCAAATGTATTGAATCCACAAACTGGTGACCCTTTTGGCCCGCGCACAGTGAAAACACAAATCGTCCTTATTACGCTTTGGATAACATTACACATGGTTTATTTAAACCAACCTTATCTTCGGCTCTCCAATAAATTAAATGGCCAGCCGAATCTACTTTTACGGTACACTGCTGTCCTAGTGTGGAGTCCTGGTTGAAAAGGAATAAAGTTCAAATAAAATATTTTTAATATCGATAATTTTTCGTGAGAGGAAGTGAAGCGCCTCTGCGAGAACAGACAAGTCCGCTCTCGCGATGTCGGGCTTCACAACAAAACTCGCGAAACAGCACTTCCTGTCTAATGTTGTGGAAATGTTTCGAACACAAAACACGAAATAAAGAGAAGTGGTTATTGTACATCTGCATAGAAGCTGGCTTAAAGTTAGATTACCTAGTTAAAAGTCCCCTATTCTTATTATTGAGAACTGGAGATCGAAGCGAACGGTGCGAAGATAAAGTATAGCGTGATTAGATAGAACACGTTAGGCTGAAATCAAGTAAAAAACATTGCTACGTACCTCGTCCCATTTAATAAATCTTGCTCCTCGAACTAAAAAATCTGCGACTTCGGGATGAGTGAGTCTTTCGAGAATCGCCTCACCGCCCGCCATGTTTTCAGTTCGATTCAAAACAGTGCGAGGCACTGTGCGAGGCTTCAGCCGAATTACTGCGAGCGTAAAGTTACTGCTGATTGGCTGAGCTCTGCAAGCGGGAACAATTTACCGCCAACTCCGAAGCTTCGATCACTTCGCAATAATTAGAAAGCGAGAAAATCGATCGGGGTATATTCCACACAGTTTGCGTCGCTCTTCAGAATATTTGAGCTCTTGTTTGATGAAAGCTATCGCACACGCCTGAGCATCAGATTATTTTTATAAATACATTCATATGCAATCAAGAGTCTCGGCCAAGGCAATCGTTCCAAGCACTCATGCAATATCGTGGAGGGTTTGTTTACATTAGAAAAATAGAATATTTTTGTGCCCAATATAAAGACCTACATCGAAAATCTTCAGCGCCAGACTATATGCCATACAAAAGAAAAATCTTTCTTTTCAGAATTCTCATGCGGGGTTTCGTTTCGTTGGCAGAGAGTCAATTTTAATTTGCTGTAAATGACACAAAAGACGGATGCACAAGTCTTGTGTATAAATAGCACCTATTTACAAACACGCCGCCTCAAGGAAATTACTTCTGTCTGGCTAGGGTAGTTTAAAATGGCTTTAGTTTTATTTTTAAAATTTCATTAAAAATTCGATTAACAAAGCTGGTCAAGATGTTTCCATATTTGTACTTGTAGTAAACGCACGTAATCAGTTAAAACGTTGAAAAATATGTTCATTTGTGAAGGAAGAACAAAAAAAAGTGTTGTTCATTCTTAGCACTTTACTGTACGTCGTGAAATAATCAAAAGCGGTTTTCATTTCGTAATGAAGAGAAACAATTTGCTTTAAAGTGCCGTACTTTTCGGTCAGATTGCTGCAAGTATAATCACCAGATTTATCATGACTTTTTTCCTTAAAATTTAGTGCTCGAAAAAAAAAATAATCATATGCTTCAGTTAATTAATCTTACATTTTTTGGTGAAAATTATTACTTTCAACACGCGAAGAACAATTTTCGCGTTTCCAGTTAATGTCTTGAGAGCGAAAAAAAAATCCTAAGCTGGGAAAGGATTTTTTTTTTCGTGAAAATTCTGTGCGCTTCTACTTGAATTAGTGAATCAATATTCAACTGAATGCTGCTTGCCAGTGACACATGCTAATTAAAACAAATTTCCAACCATTGCATAATTCAAAACCGAAAAAATAAGAGTTTTCAACATGTAATGCGATGTAGGGAAAACACCTGCTCAATAGGAAGAAATAATTTGAGTCGATCTCTTTATGGTGAACCGTATGTTAATCACGAAAAAAGGAACTTGAGATTCCTCAGTGATAAATGATATCTGAGAAACCGTCATTAAGACATTTTTTGGCACTAAAGAAATGAAGAAAAAAGTGTCACTTACAATAAATAGGGCGGAAAAAAGTGGGAGCGATAATCTTACTTATTAGACATTCACAAAAATCAGGATGATAATCAGAAATTTTTGTTCTACAAAAATTAATAAGTGCATTTATTACAAGATAAAGCTTGAAAGAGCTTTGAACAGCATATTTCTGCCACAATGTTTGGTATTAATCGATATTCTTGATCCATCTATGGCAAAATAAATGGCTGGAATGTGTGCATTATTTCGAACTTATAACATACATCAAGTTTTTCAATATCAATAATGACACAATCAGAATGATTTTTTTCTCAGTAATTAATAGTAGGGTAGATCAACATTTGACTATGATACATTGTAAATGTCAAAATATTGTGCCCAGAGGTTCCAAATGTTGTAAATATTCAAATATAACACACTGAGATCAAGATTTTTTGAAGATTACTCTTTTATTCATATTTCTTTTACAGCAAATTTCTTCAGATTTTCATTAGTTTATTGAAGTGAGAGGTTTAAAAATTATGTGGCTATATATCATAGAACAACATGCTTAAATTATACATTATTTTGCAGTTCAACTGATGAATCAGTCCAAAATATGAGTATTAAAGTTAAGCATTTTATGAAACTGCTGATAAATAATGATTATGCATTAAATGTAGTTATTTAAATATATTTGGTGCCCTTAGCTTTCCAAGCTTTGAAATGCTCCCTTTACATGAATGTTTTGAGTCTCCATAGCTTCAAAAAAAAAACATTTAAAATTCCAGCTTGCCCATCAGACAAGCAGCTCTCAAAATGTTTCCTGCACTGGAAAGTTGCATGCTGTCCTAGTTTATTGTTTTTACGATTTAGTCAGGAGACGACTTGTCTGGGCCGTCCCCCACTGTACAAATGAGAAGGAAAAGTAACTTGCCCGGCAGCAAATCTACTTTTCCCAGCCCCACATAATCAATGTTATTTAGTGATTTGCCCTAGGGGGAGGGGCACTCGACAGAATCTCAGCGAGGGAGGTGCGGCCTGGCCGCCTAAACCCTGACCTTGTTTAAGACTTGAACCTCTGATTTTCCTACCCTGTTCAAGACAGAATGCGGATTTTTGAAACCCAGTCAAAGACATTTGTTGTGGCCTAATCAAACAAGAATTAAAATGCTGAAGTCAACAGAAGTCAACACTAAGGGAGAACTTGTAAAAATTCGGCTTGTGGTTAAGTTCATATAAATGAACATCATGCAGGCATTGCATATATGCTTATCCTAATTTGGACGTTGGTCCATGCAAAGATGCCCCATTTAAGACAAAAATGGGTGAAATAGATACCACATTCAAGACAAAAAGGTCTGAAAACCATACCCTATTGGGCCACGTCTCTGTTAATCCCTTACAAGGGAGTACCCCCTACCCAAGTCCCTCCCCCCAGGGTGATTTGTAATATTTTATTCAAGTATTTTATAGAAAAATTGAGACTACAAAACAAAGGAAATAAACATTATTTTGATACCCAGGGAAAGTTAGAGAAAGTCACAGATGGCCAGAATCAAACCTCAATCACATAATCATAATAAATCTTATGAAAATCAAATGATACAATTTCTATTTTCTGTGATAACAAACACAAAAACATAGGTTATTGCTATTTAATAATACTGTGGTTGTAATCACGCAAAGTCAGCGATTAAAATATAGGGCTGATACTGATTAAAAAGCCATAAAAATGCAACTGTGTTTTGATCACTTCAGTGACCTTCATCAGTTAGAAATGCGCATAAAACTGCAGTGAATGTAGAATAATAGACACAGGGCTTAACGGAATAATAGGCAAAGTAGTGGTATTTAGTTACAGATGTACAGAATTCTGCAGTGCTCCTAGGCCTCATTTGGCAATGTGGATGATCTCAAATAATCATGAAATCATCTCCATGATGCATTCACATTCACACAGAGAAATCCACTCTGGAAAGCTGCATGGCTCCAAAGCTTGTTGTATGAATTTAGGCCCCTCCTGGGAGGGAAGGGGGGTGGGGGGGTGGGGGAAGGGGCACTTGGAAAGGTTTTGCTGGGGGTGATCTGCTAGAGTGTAGGGACTCTTGCTCTGTTTCAGACCAAAGAAAGTTAAAATTAGCTATCCCATCTCAGACTGAAGGAATAAATATAATTATTATTATAATAATTACTGTTATAGGAAAAACAAAATTTGTATATTAACCCTTTAACCCCTACAAGTGCCAATTGGCACGTAATGTCATAACTTCATCAATACTTGTCCAATTGATTTGAAATTTTGGCACCAAAATTGTATTGCAAAGGTCTGCATTTTGAAAGCATAAAATTGTACCTCCCTCCTATTTGTGACTTGATTGACCTCCCCTATAACTTTTCAAACTTTTTTGCCTGATACATTTGTGGTATGCAACATAACTGAAATTAACCACTACACTGAGAGCTGCACAATAAGATATAGTTTAGGGGTATACCTAAAATTTATGGAGACAAATAACTTTTTAAATTTTCTTTTTGACGTTTTAACTCATTTCTTTCAAAGCTATAAGTGTTTTATGCAATTTACTGATCCACACCTTTCAAATGGTGTCTCATACGTGGATATCTGGTTGAAACTTTTTAATTTACGAAAAAAGGCCATTTGCTTTACAGGGGTAAAGGGTTGATGTATAGGAAAACAAAAATTTATATATTTTTTTAACTAGATACACCTAATTAAGATTCAAGTTTGTACGAAAACTACTCAATAAAGTTTGTTTTAATTATTTTTTTTATTGTTATTATTATTATTATTATTATTATTATTATTATTATAAAATTAATTATTATATACTGGTATTATTAAATATTATATACCCCACCTCAGACCGGAAGTGAAGAGGATGGTTTTATTTTTAAATTTTCTCTACAATACTGCAACATCCACTATTTATTTTCACACATTTCAAAAATACCTGATTTAGATAAAATAGAAAAAAATAATATTGACGCAATTTTCCCTCATTAAGCCATCCCAGCTCAGACTAACTCTGCCAATTAGGGCAATTACGAAATTAGTATATAGGAAAACAGTCTGTTTGAGAAATGATAATAAGGGATTACCGGTAATTGCATGAGTGAACAGATCAGACATTTTTTAGTAATTTCCACGACTAGCACAGCTGATTGGTTGACAGCAGAACGATTAATCCCAAATTGTATGGCTAGCTGAACAAATAAAAATTAATTGTCAACAACATTGTCACAACCTGTTTCCAATCTGTTTCACTACCAGCTTTGTTTTTGACAAATCATCAAAGATTGATCTGAAAACAATGAGCGTTAAGTTTAACCTGGAACAGAAATGAAGGAACAAGAAGGCATTAAGGTAAGATTTTAAGTAGCCTTTTCAATTAAAAAAACTCTCCTTCACCAACTTTCAAAAAGCCAAGATAAAAAAACAATGCTGAAAGAATGCCTGGTACATTTTAAATCGTGTAAACATGAAAATTTGCTCAATTCAGAAGCTCGTATTTACGGTAGCATTATTATTAAGACAGTAATTTGACACCGCGCTACCTATCAGTCCTTCAGCTTTTAATAGCCTTCAATATTACAGTTCTCAACTGGGTGACTAAGACTTGGCGACGGTGGGCTTTGATCCAAAATATAAAATATCTCAAAATGCTAACTAAAGATTACAATAAGGCGTGATAACAGTTCTCCAACACTTAAAAATCCCACTTTGCAATAATGGAACTTTTTGGGTTGAATCACTAGTAACTGTCAAATGGAGAAAGAATTGATCAAACAAAGAGAGACATGACTGTTCAGACCACAACCATAATATTGCAAGTTTTGATTTGGACAGTCTTGTGAAACGTAATGCCGCAACTCTCTGTAGGAACCAGCAGTAAAAAGGATGGAGGACAGCTTAACTGCACTGTATATGTAAGCATCTTCTGGCACTGTCAATCTTGTCACAATTAACTTCAGAACTTAACTGGCGTGCACTCCCATCTATCTGCCTCAATAAGTTTGGAGGCAGAATGTGTCTTTTGTTTAACATTTTTTCTTTTAGCAAGAAAGCACAATCCAGATGAAAACATTTATGCCCCATTGCTGTATCAATGTTTTGCGTTTTAAAACAAATATGCCGATGCACCATTTCACCTTGCACATTGACTGATATTTCTTTTTAAGTTTGATTTAAATACAATCCTAGACAACTGGACAGAACAAGCCGTACCCACAGTTGGACAAAAGCATCTGTTCAATCGCAATCCTTTTGTTACGTTGTAAGTAGTTCACCTTCTTTTCTCTCCTCAAGCTTTGCCGCAAGTAACGCTTCCTTCTCCAGCCTTCTCTTGTCCATCCAGGGTTTATACAGCTGAAATACTGCTGCAGTGCTCACAATAATGCCAGCCCTGAAACAACGTACATTTAAGCTGAGTAACATTAAAGTATGTGTTCAAGCCAAATCAGGCCAGAGCCTACTGCAGTTTCTGTGGCATGAGGGTAAAGTCTGCCTACGAGCCTAGTGATCCATCAGGCTGGAGATTATCCCCATATGCTGTAGTATGAAGTGACTAGGAGTATTTCTACTCCTCCCTGGATGGAATGCTGGGCATTGCAGGGTTACCCCAGCAGTAAATTTGCTGGTACCCATTTATACACCTGGGTGGAGAGAGGCACTATGAGAGTAGATGTCTTGCCCCAAGAACACAATGCACTGCCCTGGCCAGTATTTGCCCAATCCAGAGTCCAGTGCACTAACCATTAGGCCACTGCACCTGTCCTCCCACAATAAGAGACTAAGAGAATTTCTGCTCCCCCCTGGATGGGATGCTAGTCCATCACAGGGTTACCCCCAGTAGTAAATTTGCCGGTATCCATTTATACACCTGGGTGGAGAGAGGCACTGTGAGAGTAAAGTGTCTTGCCCAAGAACACAATACAGTGGTGCAGCCAGGGCTTATACCAGAACTGCTGGATCTGGAGTGCAGCACACTAACCATTAAGCCATCATGCATCCCATAAGCTGAATGGTAAAGTTTGTATACAAGCCTAGTGGCCCGTCACGCCAGAGCTTATCCTGGTTTCCGTACCATCAAGCAACTAGGAGTATTTCTACTCTCCCTAGATGGGATGCTAGTCCATCGCAGGGTTACCCCCAGCAGTAAATTCGCCAGTACCCATTTATACACCTGGGTGGAGAGAGGCACTATGAGAGTAAAGTATCTTGCCCAAGAATACAATGCAGTGCCCCCGCCAGTGCTCAAACCTGGACCGCCCGATCTTGAGTCTATCGCACTAACCATTAGGCCATCGCACTTCCCCGTAAGCTGAATAATGATACTTAATATACATGTAACCTTCCCATCTTTGGTATTTTAGCACATGTACACCAATGATGATGGAAACTCACTTTAACCAAAATTTGTATTTTTACCAGTGAACAAATAATTCCAGCCTCTTGTTAATCAAGATTATAAGGGACTAGGCCCAGTTGCATTAAGCAACTTACAGTGTAATGAACTCAACCGGGGCAACCCAACATTTCTTAGCCAATCACAAGACGAGCTCAGAACAAAAGAATTAGAGTTTGTTCATCAGCGGACTAATTACAATCTTACTGTGATTGGTCCGCTGATGAAGTCCAATTCTTTTGTTTTGAACTAGTCTTGTGATTGGCTAACAAAAACTTTTGGTGGCCCCAGCTGAGTTTGCTTCACTGTAAGATTAAGACATATTAGAGGGAATTGGGGCACCTGTTCTTCCATTTTGTTTTTAACAACTCTACTGATCTCATAAGTTTGTTAAAATATGTACATACATAGTCATCAATTGTAGAAATCAAAATACCAAATGGGATTGTGCGAACGGGAAAAGAATCCCATGCGAGGCTCTGTGTTCTTAAGGATTTTTTCATACTGGCATTGTATTTCCAAAACTCTTTAATCCTCCTTTGGCTGATTTATCTATACTAGTGTGCAAGAAGTCCTTCCAGAACACAGCAAATGGCTGCAGAAAACCCCATTAATCTTAAGATGCTTTATGCAATTGCTTTATGCAACCAGGCCCTGGTCATTAAATATTGAGGGGTTGGAGGAAGGGTGGAAACTGGAGGAGAACTTTAAATTCTGGAGAACAAAAGTAATTTTGAAGGCCCTCTTTGTTTTTTATGGTCAATGATAGTCTACCAACACTTTGCCGATAATCAAGACAATTGTAGTGACCTACTACTGAGACTTGGCAGTAGTCATCCAACAGTCGGACAATAGTCAGTGGATACTCGGCCAACTAACACATGATATGTTGACCAACTGTCGGCCAACTGTCTGTCAACTGTCAGTTGATGTGCCAACTTGCTGTCGACCAATATATCAACTGACATATCGGACAAGACTACCCAATAGTAAACATGATCCAAGTTCTTTAAGCTTGTAAGACTACTGAAACATTGGAAATTTGACCTATCAAGAACTCATCTGATGGTATAATAAGCATGCTACAATATAACACCAAAATTAAGTTATGATAGTCAAGAAAATCTAGTAAGTCATTGTTCAGATTAATGTAGTATTAAACATTAATCAAGATGGAACACAAGTTTGTAAATTTGGCACCACTATTTGCAGTCTTTTATAAACAACAATTAAAATTTGCCGAAATGTTTATCTCACTTCATCTAAATTTGATTATACGAGATGTATTACTCGGATCTTAACAACTGAAAGTTGATAATCAAACAATTCCTTATTCTTGATTCTAGACATTAAAAGTCCAGGCGAAGGAAAACGCGAAGGAAAACAAACACCACGTCTGTCTTTGCAAACAAGAGGACACGATCCGACTACTCGCATTACAAACCCTTTAGTCAGTAGAGAATGTGCAAAAGTACTTACCAAACTCCACAAGATATAGCAACAATCCGAATTCGACGCCTCATAGAAGGTTCTAAACTTTTAATTTCATCTTTCAAATCCATTTTTGTGCAACTCTCAAGATCACAATCTTCGCCAGGCGCAGTTCACCTCAGGTCACGTGATCACAATGACGTTCCTCAGTTCCCGGGCTGCGATAATTCTGCGACCGGTGTCGATTTCAGATGTCCATTTCACGACTGCAGTACTTCCGGTCACAAGATGGCTACATCGAGAGCCGAACACGCGACGAAAGAAGTCTTTGATCTGTACAGAAAATATGGAGATCAAGATTACATCGGCGAGCCGGTTTCCCAACAAGAGCATATGATTCAGTGTGCTATGCTAGCAGAGAAGGAAGGCTACTGCGATGAGGTCGTTTTGGGGGTCTTCCTACACGACATCGGCCATCTGATCGGATTTGACAAGTCTCTTCCCCCCATGGCAGACGTTGGTACCCATGCTCATGAGATCATCGGAGAACAGTTTCTGAAGGATCTTGGCTTTCCAGACGGTGTCACGAGCTTTGTTCGAGGTCATGTGGATGCCAAACGATATCTAGTGTGCAAATACCCGCAATATCACGAACAGGTAAAGATATAAGGGGGCGGTGATGCATACAACGCTCCTCGTTGTCTGCGGCATGGAAAACTATTTACCCACCTCTTTTGAATCCCATTGAAAGTGAGAAGGAGATACGAAGTATTTCGTCGGTATGAGATTGACAATTTAGGTATTTTCGGGATTCATAAATTTTTTGCCGAGGGGGTAGGGGTACCACCTCGATAAAACGTTCTTTTGGGACATGACGATCACGCAATCTTATTTCCGGGGGGAGGGGAGGGGAAAAGGTACTCTCAGACAATTTGGGTGGGGAGTGTAGGGCACACTTCAAGAAATCCTTACCCTGTATCAGACCAAAATATTTGATTTTTCCTACCCTATTTCAGAACTGACCCTAGCCTGTTCAAAGCTCTCCTGATGAGTCCTCGGTAGTTGGGGGCGAGTGAAGGAAAGCACTACCGAGAGCCTGGAACACGCTAAAATGGTCCCAAAATCGATATCCTATTTCAAACCTAATTGTACTCTGGAAACCTCGTTCCCAGGCGGGGAGAGAGAGACCCTGGGAACGATGACCGGTTGACCGACCTCGGTTGACCCTGGATCTGCTTCGGTTTTCTTGAAAAATTGACAAGTGCCTCAAATTCCCAACATTTTTAGATCGCACTCCTCAAGGGGTGCATAATCATCTGTGAAGGATTTGCTGCATGCGTCATTATTTTCTTTTTTTTTGTTTGTTTTATTTCAGCTTACTCCAGCAAGCAAAAAGACGTTGGTTTTTCAAGGAGGTCCTATGACAGTAGAGGAGGCTAAAAAGTTCGAGAAACTGACTCATTTTGAAGCTTTGATTAAAATGAGAAAATGGGACGACCAAGGCAAAATCAAAGGCGCTCCTGTAGATTCGATTGATAAATATGAAAATATGTGTAAAACATTTCTAGAACATGTGTTCACAAACTAAATACAAAATCGCTTTTACAGAATAATAAAAGTTAACAATAGAATGTTTTCTGACAAATTGTTTTTGCTTTCTATGAAAAATGAAAGATTTTACCACAAATGTATTTTAATTGCGATGGGGGCTTGGAATACAAACCTTATATGGCAATGAGTTTTATTTAAAAGACAATACCGTATTTACTCGAATAAGCGCCGCGGCGCCTATTAAATTTGTCGCATCTCCAATGCGGCGCTTATTCGAGGGCGGCGCTTATTTGAGGGCGGCGCTTATTTAAAAATTGGACGCTGCAAAGAATATTTTCTTTTAATTTAATGGCATATTTCCTATCTGTACAAAGCAAACGCTGAAAAACGGACTACTTGCACAAGTAAATGGACAAAGGAAGAGAGAAGTTGGGTTTTTTGTGCCGCCAAAGTTCACGGCCTTCGCAACAGAACTACATATCTGGATAGAGAATCTTACAGGCAAGCAGTGAAATGAAATCACTTAATTTGAACTTAAGAACTTCGCTTTGGTTAAAGAGAAATTTCCAAATATGCCGTTAAGGAGTTGCTTTGTAGTGACTTTTCAGTTAAACGGAACTGCGGCGCTTATTCGGGGGTGGCGTTTATTACCTTTTTCGTCCCAAATGCGGCGCTTATTTGAGGGCGGTGCTTAATCACCAGCAGCATTTTCGTCCGCGGTCCCTTGCTTTCATTTGTCTTAATCGGGGGCAGCGGTTATTTGAGTAAATACGGTAGGCTATTCTTCTTCTATTTCCGAGTTGCCTTTTGCCTCAGTTTCAAAACGAGTCTTCGTGCGAACCCATTCAAATGAAAATGGACGTGAAGGTGGAACACATTTTCATGTGAATGGTTTTCGCACGTAGACTCGTTTTGACTCGTTTTTCGTCCCCAGAGTTATTCGTTTTATTTGTGCCGTTTCGCCGTTACGAGTGCGAGCCCCCGTGTTTTGCCGACCACGTGACCAAAAGAAACGGAGGGCTCTGGGAACGAGAATGGAACAGAGGAAAACAGGAGGAAAACAGCATATCGGAAATAGCCGAAATAGCCTGCGTTGCAGCCGGACGTGTCACATAATCCTCGGTATAGTCCGTCTATACCGGCGGTTTAGACTGTCTGCGACGCAGGCTAATCGGAAATGGCCCATTTCATAAAAGCACAACTTAAAGCAAGGGATCGCAAACGAAAATGCTGCTAATGTAGGATCCAACAAGGGATCTGATCAGCGTAAAAAATGATAAATGACAAACAATACTGCAAGGCTGATCGTACTAAATAAAAAGTAAACTTTGTGAGACACCAACACGACTAGAACCGATATAGCAGGATAGCAACCGTGGACAGCTGTTTCGTTCTTATCGGAACTCATCAGCACGGTGTAGCGAATCTAAATGAAGCCAGCGAAAGAGCCAACGCAAGTAGATTGCCCAATAACCCGTACACTATATCAAGTTCCATACTTTGAACTCACCTGTCCCCCGAATCACGCACTGCCACATCACGTGTTTCGGGGGACAAGAAGACCAAAGTGTCACGATGATGTCTCACAAAGCGAATTGTCCTAAATGTGGATGGCACGGCCATTCCGAACATTTAAGCGCATGGACACAACCATGCTGAATAAAAACGCAGCATATCGGATCTGAAAAGATCTACGGTCCAAAAATACGTAACTGAAACCAAAAGCCGGAAGTGGTATTTCATTGCATTTTATCAAATCTTTGCTTTTTTAATTTCCCAAGAAGAAGAATATTTACTAAACTCATTAAGAATTGTCTCTTCGCGAAATGTCCAATAACACTTTGGCATAGTTTCCTTGACATGGTATATCCGCACAAAGGGGGTTTCCCCTCGCTTTTGAGTCACGCGACACTCAGGCTGGGTGTGACTGAGCAAAGGTCCAAAATGGCTGCCTCCGCTACACGATGGGGGATTTTTGGCGTAAGTCGAATCGCGCACGATTTCATCGTAGCTATGAAAACGTTGCCAGAAAATGAACACACAGTAGTTGCAGTGTCTTCTCGTTCCTTGGAGAGGGCAGCCGAGTTCGCAGACAGACACAATATTGAAAAATCGTACGGTTCGTACGAGGAACTCGCCAGAGACAGCAACGTGGAAGTAGTATATGTTGGTACTATTCATCCCGAACATGCTTCGCTTTGTAAACTAGCCCTGAATCACGGCAAACATGTTCTTTGCGAAAAGCCAATGACGTTGAACCTGAAGGATACGAGGGAATTATTTGAACTCGCTAAGGCGAAAGGATTGTTCATTATGGAGGTAAGATGAGCACGGGACCTTCCAATTTTTTATCCGCACCCACCACACTTTATGATGGCAGAAATCCGAATCCTCAATTTTTTATCGACGCCCTCAATTGCGGCGCCCTTTGAGAAATGAAATCTGAAGGGTTGCTTTTGTCCAGTTTTTTTATAAGCAGTTTTAAGGGTGCAAATTTTGTTGGCTTCTTTGAGGAAAAAATTCGAACCCCCCTTTCCAAAAACCTGCCATCCTTAATGGGGTGCAGATAAAAAGTAGAACGTACGATACAATAACTTTATTTAGACACGGTATTTCCATCACTGATCAGCCATTTTAAAATTATTTTCAACTAACTACCCACCTACTTAACAACAAGTATGACGAATAAAATTCAAAACAGTGCACGCTGCTGTTTAAATGTTTTAATTAAACTGAAGTATAACATCCCCTCACTTAGGGTGTCTTAAATCCCACTTCTAATGGAATACATTTCTTTAGGCAGTGTGGACAAGATTTTTTCCACTGTTTGCAGATGTCAAGAACCTGGTTGATTCAAATGCTCTTGGAGAGGTTCGAGTTGCAATGATCTCCTTTGGGTCAAACATGGATACCAAGGAACGAGCACAAGACCCCAACCAGGGGGGAGGGGCACTCTTGGACATCGGACTCTATTGTTTGAATGTTGTGGACATGATCTTTGGAGGCGAAGAACCTTTAAGTATATCTGCATCTGGACAGAAAACATCTGCTGGTGTAGACTCAACACTTACAGTAACAATGCTTTATGAAGGAAATAAAACAGCTTCTTTAACTATAAGCATGGGTGAGTAATGATGATGATGATGATGATGATGACGATGATGATGATGATGATGATGAGGTATAGGGAATAGGAGACAGGGACAGAGCTGATTAGTGGAGGAGGACAGGGGAAGGGGGCTAAAATCTGGGAGAATGGAGATCAGGAGGGGTACAGGTGCGGGAGAAGACTTGAGGGGGCGAGGAGCAGGAGTCCAAAGGTGGTGGGAACCCAACCTCATTCCCCCTTCCCCACCCAGAGCGGGGAGAGAGAGACCCTGGGAATAAGGTTGGCGGGAACCAGGAGAAATTAAGAAAAATTGTGCACCATTTTGTAACATTTTGCAACAAAAATAGCACAAAGAAGCAGGAACCACGAAGGGAAAGATAGGGAATTGCAAGTAAAAGTTACAGGAAGCTGGAGGTTTATAACCTCCTGTCCCCCCACTTATTAGGGATGGGGATAATAACTGTTAAGCGTCATAGCTTTGACTCCTCCCGAGAGAACTCAGAATTGTTTTTCCAAGTAGCTTGTGTAACTGATTAACATATATTTTTCTTTTTCTACCAAGCTTGACATTTTCAATCATTTCTTTATTCATAGTAGATCAGTGGTTTCAATAAGCACTGACGTTGATGAAAAGTGTCGGCTTCTTCGCTCTACTTCACTCAGAGAAGTCAGCTACTTTTTACCCAAAACTGAACTAATTTAAGAAGATACAGAGTTCACTGTCCTGGAGCATTAGTTTTCGATTTTAAGTTCTCTGATTGCCTAAGGGGTGAACTAGATATTGGAAATGTGGCTATAAACCGCGTGTGTGGTCAAAACTACAGGGCAAACTCAAACAGATTTTACTTTTAAAAAATTATCTAGTAAAAGCTTATTTTTAGCTGCTCTAAGCCACTTTGCTATCACTTTCAGCTGCGAAGCTTCCCAATGAAGCCGTATTTGCAGGATCACAAGGCTCTCTGACTATTCATGCACCCTTCCACTGCCCCACCCGCTACACGTCACCAGCTGGGGCAAAGGAATACCCTCTTCCACAACCTTCCATGCCTTTGAACTTCGTGAACTCTACCGGAATGAGGTAAGGGAAAATCACCGAGCAATAAACATTTTTACTTCACCCCAAGTGCAACATCATTATTGCTTCAAGCATGAAAAATAGCAATACCATACCGTATTTTCTCGATTAAACGCCTGGCACCGAATATCACCAGGTCTCCAAGATGGAGTTGAAAATAGGCCCCTCAGTTAATTTATTTAAGGTATAATAAGCTGCAGGTATATTAGCAAAATACATTCTTGTCAAAAATAATGAATAAAAACCATGGCTTTATTTAAAATGGGCTTGAATAAACTGCAGGAGTCAAATTAATTCTGGGTCCACCAGGCCAAGTTTGAAACAAACAACAGGGTCATCTAATCAAGAAAATATGGTATAACTTAGTGACATAGTCCTGCAATGCGTGCAAAGAGCGACAGCTTCACAGATCTCTGCATGCATTGCGTGCCCATAAAACTGGTACTTCTTGCAAGTGCTTAATCCTTGCCCCACCCAAGAGATGCCTTAAAGTCAACACAAAATATTTCATGCTGGCAAAATAGCTCTATACAACCCTGTACATGAAAAGTGAAATATTTTTGCTTTGTGTAAAAGGTTTCAAAAATCCCTTCTAATGTAACTGACCAAAAAAGATTCTGTCTGCTATGTTTTCTGCACTGGTTTATAGCACATAATCTATTTCATGTCAGTGCCTGGTCCAGAGGTGCTTAAAGGGAGTGTTGCGAGAAGCCAAGTAAACATTGTCTCCTTGCTTATCCTTAAGGCCCAGGGGCAGCTAGTGAGGGCGGGACAAAAATCATTGTGATTAAAATCTCCAAGAATGTCAAAAGGTTTTTGTCACACCAATTTTGCCAGGTTTTTGCTTCATCTTGGCTTCCCGTGGATCTTCGAGGGGAACTAGAAGGAAGGTGGGCCCTTTGCTCTAGTATTCTTTATCTCTTTTCTTTTGCCTCTTTATAGATATGAAATTCAAGGAGTCAGGCAAAGTTTATTGTCAGGTGAAGTGGAGAATTCTACAATGCCATGGAAGACCACAGAAAAAATGTTTCGTTGGATGGACGAGATCCGCCGACAAATTGGAGTAGTTTACAAAGAGGACATGTAGGCGGATGTTAAGTTTGGACCAAACTAAGCTTTTTTTATGATAGAGTTTGTGAAAGCACTCAATGATACAACATAAACTAAAAATACTAAAATTGCAGACAGGGATGGACATCAGAATGTAAAATTTGTGCTTGACACTGACTTGTGTTAACGCTAGAAACAATATTAATAAATCTTTAATGACGTTAACACAAGTCGAAAACCCAGAGGCAGTTAGTCAGGGCAAAATTAAGTAAACATTATTAATTGCAAATATCGGAGTTATGATAGTTTTCAAGAAGGCTTAATGCCTTCCTTGAAAATGTTTGGCTTTTGTTGCTGCGATTTTTGCCACGCTTACTTCATTTCAGCCCTGACTAACTACCCCTGGGTCTCCAAGGATGAAACAGCACTCCAGTTTGGTTAGTTCTTAAATATTATTATAAGGTGACACAATAGCATGACTTGAATATTGACTTGAAATCAACTTGACTCGGACCCATATTTGAATGGCTTACACTCAGTGACAATACAAACAAAGTAAATGAAGCATAGTGTATCTCAAAAGCAATATGGCTTTATTCAAATGTTTTTTTTTTCCTGTATACATCCGATATTTATATCTGGTTTCAATTTATTATCAACAATCTAAGTAATATTAATAACTATAATAATAATTACAATCTTTATTGATCTTCGTATACTGTGTCAATTATAGTGTGTTAACAATGCGAGATTACAAATAATGTCATGACTACCAATGTGAGAATGAATACAGAAGTAAAGATTTTTGAGGCTGTTGCAAAAGACTGGTCTGTTTTCTCAAGAACTTAAAAGTACATAACGAAAATTACTGACTGGACAACAAATAAATTCTTACTAACCTAACAAGTGTCTCTTTAACTCTTTCTAATAATATTGTCTTCTTGACTAGTGAATAACCATGAAAACGTAATATTTAAATAAATATCTATTATTTTTCAAACACTCAAAAACAGCACTTTGATTCTTGTTTTAACTTAGTTATTATTTTGTTTGCTCTAGAAAATGTTTTGTTTTTTTCTCTAATAAATCAGGTTAAACAAAATAATGGTCTAAAAATTTCAAGCTGTTTTTCCTTCTTGCAATTGCCTGGCCATATGCAACTACTTCTATGTGATAACGTTTCATTATGAACAAAATAATTATTTTTAAACCACTACAAAGCAGTGTTCACAAGGTGATAAAGTTTCTAGGCGATATTTTAAAGTATCTGTACAGCTGTGCCTTTTCTTACACTACAAACTCAATTTTGCAATTAGAGAGCAAAACTAAATAAAAAGAGGACAAAGTTTGGAGGGCAAACCATTTGTGTACCCTTAGTTTTGCTGATCAACAACAGATGGTCCTTTTGTCAAGAGTTCTGCAGCTCCACTTTGCTGGTGCCAGTTGGTGAATGCAAGACTTTGTGAGACAGCAATACCATTATAAATATCTTTTCTGCAAGCCTGATGCTACAAATTTAGCCTTTGAAAAAGAAAAAGATGCTCGAAGATGGTGTCTCGAAAAAATTGAGAAAGCAAGACCTGTAAAGGACGCTTTGACACCCTCTCCTGAACTTTGTTTATTCAATTCTGTCCTCATATACTTTCAAAAGTGTTCAACACAACATCTATTATATCTTTTGTGAATCAAACTAACAGGGTGTAAGTTTTTCTTTTGCCTTTTAAAAAATAATGAAATGTATTGTGGACAAGACCAAAACCCCAAAACATGGAGACAAGAAATACCTAGCAATTCATTCTTTTGTGAAATGAAACACTAGTTGCAGCCTGGCCCTGAAGATGAAATGTTTATGAGAACTTGAAGAAGACATTTTGACAGAAAATCGTGATATTTCTTGTTGATAGTGATTGTGAAAATGCCCGAAACAAAGTGACAGTTGAATTGCAAAATGGAAATTTGATGAAAACATTGCAGCAGAAAAAGATACCCATAAAGAATTGCGATGCTCTGAAAAGCCAATTCCCAGGATCAATATTTTAATCTGGCTAACAAGGCACAATAAGAACACTACCTTATAACCACTTTTTCCAGTTAATTTCTGCCAACATCTATTAGTTTTAAATATAAAGAAGTTGATCAATATGTTCTGGTTGAGAGACGATTTCTTTGGTACACAAATACATACATCTCCTTTGGTACTATATATCTAAATTGAATGATATAACTATATCTAATTTTTAGTTTTGGATGATGCAATAAGCACTAAAGTATTATTTACAAACTGCATAGCAGTACTTTCATCATTACTTCATTAGTTTGTTTTATCAAGTAAAAATTTTAAAGAATGATATTTAAAATTCTTACTTTACACTCATATGAGGTTTAAGGTTACTAACACTACTTTTAATTTCAATATCAAAATATTTGGATGTTTTTGTTTCACTAACTACATTTAAAGCATAATTTATAATACTGATGATTTCTGAAAGGAATGACCCTTGTTACCTTAGGAATAGCACCCTTTTCTTGTCGTTACTACTTTCAAACTGAGGTTTGCAACTTTTGAGGGGTCACTGCTTTTGGGTACTCAAAACTATAACATTTATATCTGGGCCCATCAAATTTAATAAAATGAAAAATGTTTACAATAAATAAAAGACAAAAAAAAATCATGTTGAAAATAATTCATAATAACACCTTAAACATGAGTCATCTAAAATAAATGTCATTTCTGACCCACTTCCCCCGTCGGGATAACTTGGGCAATATTAGTCACGTAAGTCAAAACAAATATCATATTGACCGGCATTTTGTTATTTTCACTGTTTCTCAGATTGACAAGTTAAATTGCAGTTTGAGGTCGCTACTTTCAATGACTCATTATTCTCAAAGGGTCATTCTTTCAGGATTTACTAACAATCATGAAATTTTACCATTACTTCGAGGGCCTTTCCTCTAGAATTTTATGGTATCTATCATAATTGATCTAATATTAGAAAATGTGACATTTTTGCAGAGAAATTCCGTACTGAGATGAGGGTACTATTTGAGTGTCAAGGTATGACAAGATTCTTTTAAGTTGGATTGAGCAAAATAAATTATTTAACTAGCACAGTATGCTGTTGTGGTACATGAACCTGTTAGTACTAGCTAGTGATTGATGAGAATCAGTTACATATAAAAGGGGTGATAAAATGGTAATTTTAAGACTTGCAACATGTCAAGACTGATAACTTTTATGCACGCTTGAGACTTTCTTTGCATTCAAAAAGAAATTGAGACTCTTAAAAGGGAACCCATCAAAGTTTGAGATGACGAGACTGCTGACATTTGGCTAAAATTCTGTGAGATGCACATTTTTGAAGGACTATTCACCACCCCTTATAAAAGATCAGGTTCAGTGGCAACCAGATCATTTACCCGCAGAATACTGAAGCAAATAATTGATTTGTGGGGTACTGATAAATCATGATATTTTGCAATAATCAAGTTTACTAACTGTTTTATCATTCCAACACTGAGTTTGTTTTTGGCCTAGCAGTGATTTCTAATCTTCTGCGGCAACTCTGTGAACCAAGCTGTGAATTTTCTCAAAATGCAGCACACATCCTTAACCCTTATACCCTTGACTCAGAGATCGAAAACCACAACACATCTTTTTTTATTTATCAAGGATGTGTTTTCTGAGAATAAAACAAATAACCCAGAGGGAGGAGATATAAAATCTAAATTTGCCAAATAGTATAAAATGGATAAGTAACAAGAGTTTGTATGTTGGCATCAGCACTTAAAAAATAAATTACCGTGGTACCTTAAAACATCTAGGAGTATATAGTACTCTGACTTATCATAATTAAAATAATTATGCATACTAATTATGCATGGTCTGCTAATTGTATTTAACCTTTCACATATGAGCTGACGACATCCACGTATTAGCTTGATGAAAGTTTCATGGCTCTAAACCAATAAAATACTTTGTATTATTTTTTCCTGTTATATAAATATTATGGTTCTGAACAGATTAAAACACAAGAAATTGTTTCCTTGTTTAGCAAACTGGCCTACCCCTTGCATATTTTATACGTCGATATGTTTACAAAACTTTTTTACTGCCAGCAGTAGTTAATATTATACATCATACTAATGTACAAACTGTTACTTTACGGCGAAGGGCCTTCAGTGGGTTGGCAAAATCGTCTGAAAGGCAGTGTGAATAGCTTTCCTTGACTTTTCACCATTTGTCTTGATTTCATCCATGTACTCCGACATGACCTAAGAAGCAGACATACGTGTATGAAAAGGTAAAGTCTGCATTTGTTTGGCTGCCTTAGCAGGTGGCCAGTAGCACTCTGTACTACTAAGAGGAACTGTAAGGAGCAAAGCGTCTTTGCAATGATCCCAGCTATCGCTCAAACCCTCTCACTTGAAGGGGTATAGAATGGGCCTTGAAAAAACATGGGTCTCGGAAAATTTTAGGCAAGTCTCGAAATCTCGGCGTAGCAAACTAGAGTCTCGGAATCTCAAGCTCGCAAAAAACAACGTTCGTCTCGGAATCTCAAATTTTGAAACTGAGTCTCCGAGTTTCGCAAACCAAGCGAAAGTTTTAATCAGTTTCAACCGTCACAAAATAACGGCAACGACAACAGCAAAGCAGAGAGCTACAGAGCGTTAGACTAGCATTGTAATAGCCTCACACTGGGATTTCTGGATCATGGTGTCTCGCGCACGGATTTTTGAATTGCGGTGTCTCGGGCTCAGATTTGAAAAAAATTGTACATCTCGGTCTCGGATTTTAAATGAGGGTCTCGGCGTCTCGGCGAGTCTCGGAAAGTCCCCTGGGCTAGCCGATAGGTCACTGCACCTCTTGCAAGTTTTGTCACATAAGATCACCCCGGATCAAACAGTCTGTTAAAGATTTTTGTATGGCTGAGTGTAGCCTCTCTAGTCGAGACCCCTCCCCTTCCCCCACCCTGTTCCTCCTTGATCCTTCCAGCCAAGCCTGTCACAAGCTAAGCTGGGTGGCAAGAGTTACCCACTAAAAATAATAATATTTACTCAATAATAATAAACAATTTAATTCCTACCTTCTGAAATTCAACTTCCAAATTCTTTTTTTCTTCTTTGTGCTGATTTTTAAGTTCTTCCAGTTCTCTCTCCTGCCTGTTCGACAACTATTAACAATAAAATGCATTGTGAGACATTCAAGCATTTCTGTATGTTTGAAATCTTTGCAACAAAATTAATGCCATTGACTGTAAAACTATACTTGACTTACTCTCTGCCTTTCATCTACAAACTGTTTTAGATTTTGCTTATCAAGCTCTCTCTGTCTCCTGGAAATACAGAATAGAAACAAAATTAGCCTTTTTAATGGGAGAAAACAAACCCAAAGAATATGTCCAAAGAGTGCCAAAGAACAAACGTTTACTGAAGGAATGCAAAAAGCACTCAGTCAGCTTAAATGTTCACACTACGGTTTCATTCATAGAATTTAATGTTAACAACCTATAATGAACAGTACCACATGAAAGTACTGCTCAATAGCTTTCATTTGAATGGTCACACACTAGGGTTTCATCTACAGACTTAAACGTTAGAACCACCTTGTACAGCATAATAAACAACACCACATGAAAGTACTGCTCAATAGCTTTCATTTGAATGGTCACACGCTAGGGTTTCATTCACAGACTTAAAAGTTAGAACCACCTTGTACAGCATAATAAACAACACCACATGAAAGTACTGCTCAACAGCTTTCATTTGAATGGTCACACACTAAGGGTTTCATTATACTAGTAAGAGTACATTATGATTAATAACCTGTCTCTCTCTTCTTTAGATTGTATTGTTTTGTCCAGTGCTAGAGCTTTAGCAGATTCCATTGACTGCTTTGTCTGTTTCTTTGTTATCTCGCTGTTTTCCCTATTGATGAACAAAACACATTTCACACCTTAACTCCACAAACTTGGATAATCTTAACTGGTATTAACCTTTCTTAAGACAGCAAAATTTTAGAACTGCTAAGGGTAGGAGGAGCTTCTATTAACAAAAGAGAAAGGGATGCTTGAATGTTATCTTGCTTAGAGGTGTAAATTAGGAATTTTGTTCTTAGGGTGTCCTTAAGGACGTTCGCGCTAATTGTTTATGCGCAATCCTTACTGTGCACGTAATTCCAGTCGCAACGCTACGCCACGTCATGCATCGAGCGCGCGTGCTGAGGAAACTTTCCAACCACAAATAGGGTGAGTAGCTGTTGCGATAACTTCACTTGCAGTTTGCTAGCTTAAATGGTCGGTGACCCCTACTTTTTTCTTAACAGATCACTTTTGTTAACGATTATCTACATTTTGTGAGAAAATGAAAAAAAATCTATCGATTAAAAGGTTGATTTTTTTGCCCCATGCACATTCGAATTCCGCTTTTTGATCTTTTCGTTTTGTCGTACAACGGGTTCAAATGCCTCTTCCAGGGCTAAGTTTTGCACTTAAAATTATTTACGCAACAGACGCACTTCTTCAAAATATCACAAAGATCATTTGCCTCCGTTTTCTCATCATCGATAATTTAAACTACAAACCTTGAAAGCCGTGCGAAATTACTTGCACCAATTTTTCAAAATCAGGGTAGTTTTCTACAGACTTTATCTCTGAAACGAAGTCGGTGACCCCCACTTTGTTTTGTATTTCTGACACAAGTAACTCATTATCCGTCCTCAGTAAAAATTTTAGAAAAATCTATCGACTAGAAAATTTTTGCGCGAACGTCCTTAAGTCCTTTGTGTGCATTGTGTGGTGCCATATCTGCAGTCCTTTACACACATTGTGTGACATACCTACGGCCATCTGTACGCATTGTGTGACATACCTATACAGCCATCTGTACACATTGCATTACATACACATATTGCGTGACATAACCACAGTCGTTTGCATGAATGGCATGCCTACAGTGTTAGATAATGCAATTACTAATGACTCTTAAACAGCCCCATTTAACTATCCTTACTTTTCATGCCTTGCTGTGACCTCTTTAATTTGACCCTCATGAGCAGTATCCATCACTTTCTTCAATGTCTCCAGTTGCTGTGAAATAGAAGAAATCATGTTAACCAAGATGGAAAAAGTCTGCATTCAAGCCTAGTGGCCCATCAGGCTGGAGCTTATCACGGTTTCTGTTGCATGAAGCAACTAGGAGTATTTCTAGCCACCACCCGCACCCCCACCACCACCATCTCCACCATTGCAGGGTTACCTACCAACATCATTTTGCCGGTACCCATTTACACAGAGAGTGAAATGTCTTGCTTAAGAACACAACACAATGACCCTTGTCAGGGCTTGACCTAGACAATTCAATCTGGAGTCCAGTGCACTAACCATTAGGCCACTGTGCCTCCCACAAGAGCTACCTGGAAAATCTTTTTACTCAAATTGAAAAGCAAACTTACAATAGAATTCACTGTTCATTTAAACTCCCAGAGGTTTTCCATTAAAAACCCTGTGACGAACTTGTGAATAATCTTACCAGCTCAGCCTGTTGTTCATAGAAGCCGATCTCTTCCTCAACTTGTCTGTTAACCATATTTATCCACTCCTCTGTCTGGCTTGTCAATTTCTCCTTAGCCTGCAAATAGATGAAAGTTACAAATTGATCTGTTTTAGCAATGAGCTTAAGTCTGCATACAAGCCTAGTGGCCCATCAGGACGGACCTTATCCCTGTTTCCATAGTTTCTGTTCCGTATTTCTACTCTCTCCTGGATAGGATGCTAGTCCGTCATTTAGCAATGAGGGTTAGTTAACATTAATTTAGACAATAAGGTTTTTTGGTTGGCCTCTTACCGGAGGGGCTTATTGTCAGGGGAGGGCGGTGCATAGAGGGAGAAGGGCTCATCATCAGAACTTTACGATAAATGGCAATCAGTAATTAGACATGAGAAGTGAGACCAGGTGTCATATGTGGGTTGAGTTTGTTGTTGGTTCCCGCCCTTGCTCTGGGGATATTTCTCTGGGCTCTTCAGTTTTCCTCCATCTACAAAAACCAACATTTCCAAATTCCAGTTATTATTGTTAATTTATTTATTTGTAAATGCTGTCTTCACCTTGTCAGTTTGAGTTTTGTTGAGATAAAGCATCTTGCTCTCATGAACTTTCCTCAGTTCCTCTGATCTGTCTTCCCTGAAACACAAGTACAGTGTTCTTATATTTAATGACATTTAGCAGCCTCTGATACAGAAACAAATTCCAAGATTCAAGCATTTACTTTTTTAGAAAATATATTAAAATACGTTAAATTAGGTGAAAAATACACAATGGATCTCTCTTAAGTGGTCTCCTTGAAGCAGACGACAACTGTTGTTATCTCCACTTATCTTAGCTTGAACCATTTGTAGGCAATAACATGCCAGTGTTAAGCTTGATAATTAAATTCTGGGAGACAAGATTGAAGCACACAGAATTGGGAAAGAAAACAATGAGAACTTCCTCCATTACATCCAGAACTTACAGTGACCTTAGTGCAACTCACCCACATCTCTTGACAGCTCGCTCAAATGTTTTCATAGCTGTGGTTTTGATCTTCTCATAGTTTGTAATGAGCTTTTCTAGCTGTCCGGTATGATCTCTCTGCATAGCCAAACGCTCCTAACAAAATATGACAAATATTTTATTTAGACAGGTGAACTGCAGACAAAGGGAGGAGATATTATGGGCAAACTGGAAGTTGAGTACCGGTACTACAGTTTGGAGGCAGTCAGTTAAAATCTGACCTACCTTTGTGTATCTTTTCAAAAGAGTCTCATTTTCTTTCTGATGCCGTTTAAAGACCTTTATAAATGTCTGCAATCAAAAGAGACAGACTTTTACTGCTGGAACAAATACAATACTGGTAACAATCAACGGAACATTATCAATCCAACTAATGCAATGTACGACCAAAGGGCGTTCTCAATAAGAAAATGACTGGGTACTTTCTATTAACTCAAAATTCAGTTGAAGTCAACTGGAGAGGTCTTTTGGTCTGGTTGGTCGCAGGTAATTAAATTTTCAATAACTACACTATTTCCTATGAAAGAGTCATATAATAGGTAACTCAAACCAACCCTCCAAGATTACTTTTTTCCTTAGTGGCCAGTTGGCCACCAACTGCTCAAGTTTGGTCGCCAGTGAAAAATTTTAGTCGCTAAATTAAGCTCACGCTTTCAATCCTTCTTCTCAATTTTAGTTGCCAGGCTGGTGACTTTGGTTCCGATTTAGTCGCAAGCTCCAAAATTTTAGTCGCCATGGCAACTAAAATGGTCTTAAATTGGAGGGTTGTCAAGCAAGTTTGCATCATCGCCAGTTACCTTGTCTTTTTTCAATTCTTCCACAATAACTGGAGAAAATTTGAAGTCATCTAGACAGAGACAGGAATGAAGACATATATTAAACAATTAAAAGTGTAGAACTCATTCATGAATCAAGGAAAAGTGATCATTACCAGGATATATCACATTGCTATCCATTTAAAGAAAATTTTGGGGATCATTGGAAGAGCCAGATGTGTTAAAGGGGAAGGGGGGGGGGGGGGGGGGGGGGGAGGAACAGTCAACATGGCACCATTCTTGCTCAATAAGTGCACCCAAGGTGAAGGTGGGTCCTTTCCTCCTCTAAGAAGGGTGTGACATGGGACACCGCAACATCAGAACTCACAATCTGTGAGACTGCTCTCTTAGATTCCTTTCTCAGAGACCTGAAATGGGTTGTTCCTATAACTCAGGACTTGCTACAATATTAGAGAAAGTATTTTGCTAAAGAACACAAGACTAAAACAGTGGCTAGACATGAAGTGCCAATCACTGGGGAAGCACACTGGACTAACCATTTAGCTTCCATGCCTTGCATAAGTCGGATAACAGGTAGTACAAAAATTGTAAATACATAAATCAAAATTTACGTACGTTTCTTGGGCACATTGCTCTCAATCAGAGTGAGCTCTGATGAGGATCTTGCACCACTGTAATTTAGCGTCACAACAGACTCTCGTGTCCGTGACGGAGTAGGAGAGACACCAATGCTACTGATTGATGTCGAGGAAGGAGCCTTCATTTTAGATATTGAATTAGAAGATGGAGACATCTTCAGGAACGAAGGTAAACCACTGCTATCCTCCTCCTGAAAAAAATAAAAATAATAAAATGCTGTGACATGACACAATGATGTAGCAAACAATACTGTCAATTTATTTAAAAATTCATCAATATAGAACAAAGAAAATCAGAACTATGACAGTGGTTTAGAAATGTGACTTTAATTAGCATGGAATTTTTATGATTTGGAGAGAGTGTTTCATCACACTTCCAAACATAAAAAATACTCCGCTGCACACTGTATTTTTAATTCTCTTCTCAGTATTTGTAAACAAGATGCAACACACTTGAGTTAGTCAAGCTGTCTCATGCGACAGAGTTCTAATCTCTGTATTTTATATATATTTTTACAATAACATTGTTTTGCATCACCTGTGTTCAAGACAGAATTTTCTTGCATACCCCATTTGGAGGTGGGTGTGTCATCTAGAGCTCAAATCCGTAATCATATTTCAGACCAAGATATTTGATTTACCATTCCCTTACAGACATCTTAGTAATGTAACTGTAAAATTACCAGTACTGCACTGCTTCAACCCACCCACTCCCCACCCCCCCCCCCCCCCCCCCCCCGCGACCAGGTGCAACAATTAGCCCCTTTGTTAATCCTGTAGCCCTGTGTAACTAAAAGTATACACATGAAATAAAAATGTAAAATCAGGTACCTCCTCAATTCCAAACACAACCATTTGGGCTGCTCGCTTGTCGACAGCAGACTGGTACTTTATGGGCTCTGAGAGTTCATCAACAATGGCTGTTGGTAAAAAAGAAGACCAAAATACAACTCAATAAAATAAATATGCTTTTGAATGGGGCTATTAATTAATTTATTACTTCACAGGACATCAATGGAGTAAGTAGTTAATAAAATCTTACTGACCTGTAAATCTCTCTGGAATGTAAGTCTTGAGGGAAATTTGACAAAATAATGTTGCCAGCGGCAAGGGCATGTTGTTTTCTGTTCTCAGGGATATGTGACGAAAACCTACAAAACAGATGTAAAGATTACTGATCATGCATGATTATATTTCAGTGACATTATAGACGATTTTACTTTCTTTACATTTACGGTCGTTAGCACAGAATGAAAAGACGCAAATAGCTCCATCTTTCAAAGCTTTTAAATAACACACTATCAAAACATCAGCCAACAGAATATGGATTGGATTTTTGTCTTCACCAAAACATGTTTTACTTACCAGATTGTAAACCATCTAATGGAACAACTCGCTGCGCAATCAGTTTATCATTGTCATCCACAACACCAAATCTCAGAAGGGCAAGTTCTGGAAAGACCACCTAGTGATATGAAAATAAAACATCTCTATTTAAACTTTATATATAATCACTAACTCAGATTTAAATTGTATAAATGCAGTAGCAAAAGCAATATTAACATGTTCTAATTTACACCTCATGAAACCTTTAACTTTTTTTGGCCAGAGCAGCTTAAATTTATGAAATAAAATAGGGTACATATTTGTTTGAAACCTTCACCAAACCTCAATTTTAAAAAAATTCCATCAAAATCTAGTTACTGGTATTTTGCAAAAATAAAAATATATCTGTTAATTAATAAGTACTAACTATTTTTAGCACTGTTGTAAAACCTAATAAGTCATTTAATTGTCAACTACTTAGTAACGATTATAAAGACCAATTTACACTTGTCTGGCAATACAACTTTATCACATAAGGTAAACCATTCCAATATGAATCATTTATTTCCTGTAGATTAAATCTATGACTTAATATGTCTATTATGACACAAAAAATGTCGTAGCATTTTAAAGCATAAAGAAATCATAGTGTCAGATAATCTTATAGCCATTGTGCAGTTCCAAAAATATCCATACCCACCCCATGGAAAGTCAATGGAAATTCTGAGGGGGTGGGGGGTCTCATAAGGCAAAATTTTAAAAGGAAAGTATGGGGTTGAACTGGAATTTCCAGAGGGATGGGGGGATTCCAATCAACAAACCTTCCGTGGGAGAAGTATGGAAATTTCCTGGAACAACACATTATCACAATATGCAATTTTTGTACGACGCAAACACGGTACAATCTAAAGCGCCCCTTTCTTACCCGTCTAAAGACAAACTCGTCCTCCTCATAGACTGGATCCATCCCATTGTTTGGAACATATTTGGTCTTGTACTTCTTGCGTAAGGTGTCGGTTGGAAGACCATACATGTCCACCTCCACACATGTGCTTATCTTTTTGTCAGACAAAAACTGTCCAGAAATCACCTAAAAATATTTCAAACTTGATTTTAGTTAGTCTTTTCAATTTTAATTTTTTTTTTTTTGGAATTAGTTTCTGATTCTTTCTTAATTGTAAATATTTTTATATGTAGTTATTCTTAGGAGGGCCACAAGTCTGTTAGTTCTATAACTATTAGGTGTTATATTTCTAAATAAAATTTGATGGACAGACAGACGGATGGATGGACTGACTGACTGTATTGATCAGATCAATTGATTGATTGCAGAATAAGAGTTCTTCTGTATGAGATGGGCTTCCTATAAAGCACACAAAAGTTTTCAATTCTTTTGTTAAATCAATGTCTATCAATTTGTTATCTCCACATCATCGAAATGGCCTTTTTAGAATCACAACAAAACACAAAAGTTTTGTTATGGCAAATTAGTGTTTACGAAAAACAAAAGTGAAAACTTAAGATACTTTAAAAGAAGTCACTTCATGTAGAAGTCACATTCACCTTGACTTTAACTGAAGCAGCTACCATTCCATCAATAACTGTTTCAGTAAATGGATCAAACTGTCGATCAGTTCGACACATGAGATCTGGCTTGAGGAGATACCTGAAAATTGGCAAAACCACTTGCATAAAGTTAACACTAATATCATAAAAATAATTAAAATAAATTGTAATATTTCTTATAACCAGCCTCAAGAGTCCTCATGGGCCCGATGAGGATAAGTAATATTTCTTATAAACAGAGCTATTGTAAAATTATGAGAATCCAGCTATCATTGACCAACTAGATCTATTTATTGGTTTAACATGTTAAGTGTTTATTTTATTAACGATGAAACCAAAATGTAAAGTGGTAAAACGTAATAACAATAATAACAACATGCATGTTACCTACCCACATCTCTGATTGTATTCAAATTTTCCATCATTCAGCTGATAGGCTAAGTCTGTGGAGATTGAAAAGTAACATATTTTTACTTATTTCTGGTAATTAATAAAACAGATATATTCAGTGCTGTCATTAAGTTTTTGAGCAGCTGTTACATCTTAGGTATCACCCGTAGCAGTGCAATATGTATGCAAGTTTAATGTAGCAACAATGCAACACCAATAGACATCTTCACCCGTAACAGTCGTGTGAGCTCAGCCGTAACAGGTGTTACGGATTACGGCCCTTTTATGACAGCTCTGAGATTAGTAATTTTTCTCCTTCACAGAAATAATTTGTTATTTACACTAGGGTTATCACATGTGGGCTGGACTCCAGATTAAACAGTTTGGGTTCAAGCCCTGGCTGGGGTCACTGTGTTGTGTTCTTGGGCAAGACACTTTATTCTCAGAGTGCCTTTCTCCACCCAGGTGTATAGATGGGTACCCACAAACTTTTGGGGCAACCTGACAGAATGCTGGGGAGTAAGCTGCAACGGAACGGCAGCCCACTCAGGGGGAGTAGCAATACTCCTGCTACAGAAACTGGAGTCAAGTGCCGAGAGCTTGAGTGACAGTTAGGCTTAAAAGGCTTTACTTTTACTTCATTATCATACATTACGAGCTATTCCACACAGAATGGACAGCAACAAAATTACGTAAACTATGTTTATACCTGATGTTTGAAAGTTGAGTGATACCATTTGGCAGCCGACATTCCAGAACACCTGACAAAAGAGAATATTTAATAACTGTGACTTATTTTGCTTTGAATTTAATATCAGCCACAGTTTCACTATCAATGGTTCGTGGCATGGAAGAATGCTGGGTCTTATTAAAAGCCCTAGTTTGCAAGTATTTTTTTTTCTTGTAGACTGGGAAAACCTTGTTAAGTCAGAATATGTAGAACAGAAAACGGATAGCATATCTGGCCACAGGCAGCCCAAGCTAACAATAAGAGCAACAGTATTCTAGGAAGACTCAATTTATAAGGATTTATATGGGAACAAAACAATTTTGTTTTAGGAGGTATAAATTTGAATGTTTTATGAGAAAAATTGACTTGATTGAGGCCTGGCAAGGTGGATCTTCTACCAGAAATACTGCTCAAAATTTTTGCAAAACAGTAACTCACTAAAATCAAATTGGCCTGAGGACCTGGCAAACAACAAAGAACACGACACAGCAATGGTGTAAGTCAATTTTATTCTGTGTTGTGTTCTTGCTTGATGATGATGATGATGATGATTTATACCTCCTAAAACAAAACTGTTTTGTTCCCATACAAACCCTTATAAAATCAGTCTTTTTAGAGTATGTGCCTCTTATTGTTAGCTTGGGCTGCCTGTGATCTAACCTACCTGTGGCATGTAATTGCTTGAATCAACTCTACTTCCCTTAGGATAAATCCTCGACAGCTGTCGTTTGTTATATCTAAATTAACAGTCAAGAATTTTCTCAAACACAAATTTTCCATATATTCAATGCCATAATATTGTGCAACTTAAGTAAGCATTCTATTTATTTTCATAGATTTTATCAGACCTGTGCCTCAAAATTCACCCTTATATGGAGGGAACATAACATGAACATAACAACAACTCAACGTTCACAAAAGGATACTTTACAAACTCCACTGGACTGGCTTTCAGTAAACCAAATCCTGTTGACTCGTTAAATGAAGAGATGTGATGGGGCATGTTTTTCTCTGCAAGAAGAACAAACTCTCAAAAAATGTACTCTTCTCATCAATTGTTGTACAAGAGAGGAGATGAGGGGAGGGGAGGGGAGGAGAAGACAAGACAGGACAGGACAGGCAAGGGGTGGGGAGAGGAAGGGAGATGAAGCATGGCAAGATGAGGCAAGGTGCAGAGAGAAGGAGTAGAGGAAAGGAGAAAGCATGGGAGAGGAGAGGAGACAGCAGGACACGATGGGAGAAATGAGCAGACAGAGCAGAGGAAAGGGAAAGGAGAAAAAATCATTTTTAATATGTTTAGCTATTTAAACTTACTCTCTGCTTCATCAAATCCACTGAACCGCACTGGATGAATGTAATTTACCAGAGATGATAGATAGGGATGAATGCTTCCTGTGGTTTCGACAGAACTAAACTGACCAAGGAGTTCCATGTCCTCAGGAGTAAGACTTGCTGCTCTTGATGACTTAAAACACATGTTTAATTAATATACAATTAGCTTTCAACAGCATGGAAAAATTGTGGTTTTGGTATCTGAAAGATTTCAGATTCAGATTTTCAGATTTTTTATTATTTCACACTATTTACAGACATATTTTACTATCACACACTATTTACAGAAAATTCATTAATTAAAATAAGGAAAATATAATAATAGTAAACTAAGCCAAAACAAAATGTGCTCAGTGACCAAAGAAGCATATGCTATCGTGTTGGTCACTGACACGTTAAAAAAGAAAAAAAAGACAAGACACATTAATTAATAAAAACAATAGAATAAAGGAAGTAAAATGTGATTAACAAAAGTATGCGAATTAAACAAGTTAAGTGAATAAATCATAATTAAGTTATATACAACAGAGGTAAGTGATCTCAAAAAAGAGAAGTGATCTCAAGTTAATTTTAATGATGTTTATTACGTGAATACATCCCCATCTGTATCGAGTCAGCTAGCTTTCAGCAGTGTAGCAGCCCTCGTAAGCTGGTAATTATAACAATCCTCTAGTGTAGCAGTTACTATTGTTTTCTGGACTAGGGGCATTCTTCCTGTTGACTGTTCTACTGTCATTTCCAAGGGTAGCGTGCCATTCATGCCAGACCTTGCAAGAACTGCTACCCAACCCCTAGCTTAAGCTTTTCAGTTAACTTTATATACTGTATTTATTCAATTAAGCGCCCAACCTCAAATAAGTGCCCACCTTGAATAAGTGCCCACCCCTTAGGTAGGAAAAGTTAACAAGTGCCAAGCCTTGAATAAGCCCCACCTCACCCCCAAACCAAAAAAAAAAACTTTCAACAAACAGTTAAAATTCTGCTCTAGTACTTGTCACATTTTGTTATTTATCTATTGTTTTGTTGCAAAATAAACTTACTACTTCCTGAAAATGGTGAAAATTTAATAAGCAGCAGCCTCAAATAAGCACCCACCTTGAATAAGAGCCCACTCTCAAGGCCCAAAAATTTAATAAGCACCCGAGGCCATTAATTGAATAAATAATACATACCTTCTTTCCCCCCATGTTCAATCTCAGTGAACTCCCAAAGCTTGCTAGTTTTTCCTCTCGCTTCTTAAACTCACTGATCGAGTCCCTCTCCTCATCCTCATCAGGATTAGACTCAACGCTCTGAGTACTTGCATTACTTTCTTTCCTCCCACAAACAAATTTCGGATCATAAGATGAGTCTTTGCTGCTTCTCGTAGAAGAAGCTCCAGAATTTGTTGCTTGCACTGAAGGATGTGTTCTTCTATTACTATCCATTTTGCCATTGCATTGGATAGCAGTTGAATTGACATTTCCATTTTTTGCATCATTGCCTTCAGATTCTAAATCCGTGTACAACTTTCTTCTGTCGGATTTTAATGAACTGTCGTCAGAATCTTCGCCGTTTGTGTGATGGTCATTTTCAGTTGCGTCAGATACTTCTTGAATCGATTCAAGGACACCATTGTTCCTGTATGGTTTACTTGTATGTACAGCCGCAACTTCTGTAGTACTAGTTTCCTCTTTGGTGGACGGAAACTTGTAATATGTTTCCCCACTGTCTGTCACTGTAACTGTTGGTGTAACAGAAAGACTATCACTGTCTGTCGAACCATCAGAAGCAGCGCTCAAAGTTGAAGCTAGAGAAATTCCTGACGCGCGACTTCCAGAATTAGGGATTACTTCTTCGCTAGTTCTTGACGATCTTGAGCTACTACTTCCAGAGCTACAATTGTCAGTAAGTATGTCAATACCTTGCATTTCAAGAAAGTTTTTACTGTTCCGAGACATGACGAATGTATTTTCCATGTCCTTTGACATGCCATTTAAGCCTGCTTCATTCAAAATCTTTGAAAGAAGAAAATTTGAGTACTCCGATACTGAGCTGTACTGAGCAATATCGTCAAGAGTAACTGCCTTGTCATCAGGTGATGATTCTTCCGCCGCAGTTGTGGTAGATTCCCGTAAAAGGTCATTGCATACTTTTTCACTGTATGCCATGATTTTGTCAAAGTCTTCACAACTTAAAGATCGGCCACGCGATTCATTCTCATTATCACTTTCCTGTACTTCTTCCTCCTCTTCAATTTCATCATCAATAATTGCCGTTTCTTTTATGCTTCCAGCACGGAATCCTGCATTGGATAGATAATGATAAAATAAAGCCTTGATCAGTTTCAATGTCATTATGTTCCTGCTTACAGATGTACAATGTTTTAACATCTTATGGCAACTGGCAATACGTCCAGCATTTATACTTCTATTGATCGATCAATAACACCACTACACTTTATCAGTTCATGCTACAATAATGGTATCAAATGAATGCCTATTTTATTTGTGAAAAATAGGTTACCATAGCAACAGCATAACCTGTTAAAAACACCTTTAATTTAGATTAAAGTACTTATCACTCAAAAACAAGCTTGATGATCCACATTTTAAGAAAAATGTGCATGCATATCAAGAAATCACTTCTTGCAAAGTTAAAAAAGAATTCACCAGGGAGGAGTCAGAGCCACCTTAAATTTTCAAAAATTTAAACCCTGGAAAAATAATATTGGAAATACATACCTGAAGTATCTGTAGCTTCAAAATCACTGAAAATTTCACTGAAATCTAAAAGGACCAAAATAAAATAAAATAATAATAATAATTATAATTAAAGTATTGGGTCCTTTTGTGTTATTTTATTGAGAGTCAAAATAATAAAATTGTTATATTGGTGCCACAAAACATGTCCTTAATTCCATAATAGCGAGAGTTTGTAATAGCAGGAGTCATTTCAAGTCAAACCTCTATAGCTTTCACTGTATACGTCATAGTGAGTGTCCATAATAGCAGGGTGTCTGCTAGGTGTGAGTTGACTGCATGAGTTGACTTACAGTGTCACACTGGCAATAGTTTTGGGACTCTGATGACTCTGCTATATAAGGCCATTACTTAATATAGGTACAATTGTAATTACTTGCAAAGGCATCATCCATGAGGGGACACCTAGTCTACGCGAGGACATATTATCCACACAGGAACTTTGGGGGTCTACATCAATATGGGGAGATAATGAATGTCAACCCTCCAAGTTTATTTTTTTCCTTAGTGGCCATTTGGCCACTGACTGCTCAAGTTTGGTCACCAGTGAAAAATTTAGGCACTAAATTAAGCTCGTGCTTTCAATCCTTCTTCTCAAGTTTAGTCGCCACACTGGCGGCCTCTGTTCCAATTTAGTCGCCAGCGCTAAACTTTTAGTCGCCATAGTAACTAAAATGGTCTTATCTAGGAGGGTTGAATGTTTATTCCTTTACCTTCTGCCTCCTGTTCTGGTTTAAGCTTCTTGTTCTTTATGATGATCTTCCTTTTCAGGTGGCTTGGTGATGGAAGAGGTCTGCCTTCTTCAATCTTACAAAGAAATGAACAGAAACTCATGAGAAGCGAAACATAAGCCTAAAGTATAAGCCATTTCTCTTTGCTGGCACCCACCTGGGTGGAGAGAGGCACTGTGAGAGTAGAAGTAAAATGTCTTGCCCACAAACCCAACGCAGTGACCCCAGCCAGGGCTTGAACCTGGACTGCTCAACCTGGAGTCGAGAGTGCTAACTATTGGGCCACCACGCCTTCCACTCACTTGGTCCAAAGGAGACCATAATTCACATAAACTCTGCCTTTGCATTATGGACACCTCCATAATGCTGATACTCCCCACTGTCACTTAGTGTCCGTATTAAAGAGGTTTACTGTAATTGCAAATTTTTTGCAACTACTTCGTACCACTATGGGGTTCCAGAAAATATCCATACCCCCCCCCCCCCATGGAAGAGATTCGCCTTATGACCCCCCTACCCCTCCAGAAATTCCAATTTAGCTTCGTACATTGCTTTAAATTGTGGGGTCCTTGAGACCCCCCTCCTCCCCAGAATTTCCAATCCCTTCTGTTGGGGGAGTATGGATATTTTTCACAATGATTTTTGATTGACAAGGTCACATGACAGCATTAGACAAATGGCCTACTAAATTAATACTATAAAAAATTTTATAATTATACCATGTTCTGCTGTGCAGCTAACACTTAAAGCAAATTAGCTTAAAATAACTCACTGGATGACTGTCCAAAGGTAGTTTTAGAAGCATGTCCCCAAAGATATCGGAACAGTAGCAAGCCATTTTGTACTGTTGGTACTTGCTGCAAACGAAACATGAAAATGTAAAATAATTAATTCACTGAAAGAACTATTCTTAATAAAACAGTTTTTATATAATGAGCAACAGGGGCGTGGCAGTCTTATGGTTAGCTTACAGGACTCCAGATCGAGCAATCTGGGTTTGAGCCCTGGCCAGGTTCATTATGTAGCAATGTTCTTAGGTAAGACCAGGTAAGGCTCTTTACTTTTACATTGTCTTATTCCACCCAAGCGTATAAATGGGTACGGCAAATGAAATGCTGTAGGGTAACCCTGCGATGGAGTAGCATCCCATCTAGGGGGAGTAGAAATAATCCTAGTCACATTATCCTTGGGATTTATTAAGATTACCTCTAGATGCGTGAGCCAATTAACTGCTGACATTTAGAACTGAAATCTCTTTCATGAAATAAACAATGATAAATACCTGCAGTGGTTCTCAAAGGAGAGTATCACTGGATACTCTGAAGTCACAAATGCCGAGTCACGTATAGCTTCTATCACATCCTAGATTATCAACAAAGATAACTACCATCATTTTGCATCTCTGAAGAAACACTGCGTCTTGTAGTCTAATAGACTAAACATCATGTCCACCAACTTTGACATATGATTGATCTTTTTCTGGTATTTGTTGACAGGTATTTCTTCATCCAACACAGTTTTTCCATTGAAGTTTGCATGAAAACAAGATCATTTTTGTTGTTGTGTTCACGAAACATTTGTAGCTTAGCAACCAGGGATTAGATCAGCAAATGGCAAACTGGACATTAGAAAATTACAGGTGCACCTTTTCCAAATATTCTCTCAGATAAGCTGCACCACTGATTTTGAAGGATGATTTTTGGTTAAAAGGTGCAGCTTATCTGCAGACCTGTGTGTAACTTATTTACTTTGAAAATAATCAATCCAACACCAACCTTGAACATGATATTAGTGCACATTGCTTTGCCGTGTGTTATAATAGGTTCATCACCAGGCCCGTCCCAGCAGTCCAGTTCAATGCACCTAAACACGTCAAGTATTAGTAAATCCACATTATCTCTACCATGCATCAGTCAATTTCTTCAATGGTTTGACAGATAATACATCTCGATATTTTTACAAGTTTCACGGTATTTGTCTGAGACCTGCTAGGGCAAGGAAAAATGTAAGAAGAAGGGATTTATTATTCCACTTCTATCATTTCTCTTCTCATTCACCTTGAACTACAGTTGTAGCAAGAAAAGCTAGGAATAATAATAATAATAATAATAACATTTCAAAATGTTTTTAAACAAACAATTATCTCACCGACAGCCTGCCAGCAGGCATTGTCTGTACATTTCCACTGAGGACTTGCCACCAATCTG
This sequence comes from Meandrina meandrites, assembly GCA_963693305.1. NCBI lineage: Eukaryota > Metazoa > Cnidaria > Anthozoa > Scleractinia > Meandrinidae > Meandrina > Meandrina meandrites. The sequence continues at coordinate 22,859,338 of OY855915.1, forward strand.
ACGCCCTATCAAAATAAGGAAAATAAGATCTTTTCCGCATCTGCGTACCCTCTAGCAGACATTTTGGGGAGTGCCCCCTTAACCCACACATTACAACTGAGCCAGGCAGTTTACTGTATTGCATCATGTAACAAAATGGCAAAATTGTCACATAGTGTTAAGGGTCTTGAGTCATGACAGTTGTTACTCACCTCAAGGTATGTATTGTGTGACAACTTACTGAGCAAGTGACTCACCCATATAGTATGTGTTTTGTGACCAGTAAATGAAGTAGTGACTCGCCCACAAGGATTGTGTTGTGTGATGAGTTAATGAAGTAGTGACTCACCCACGACGATTGTATGTGTTGTGCGACAAGTTAATAATAAAAGTGGTAACTCACCTACAAGGTATGTGTTGTGTGACAAGTTAAGGAAGAAGGTTACTCACCTACAAGGTATGTGTTGTGTGACGAATTAATGAAGTAATGCGAGAGAGGCTGGGTCATGTCTTGATAAATTTCCACTCTGTTTGGCATCATGAGAAGATTGTCCTCACTCAACAGATATCTTGTTAGACCATTAACAGTGATGCGATCTGCAAAAAAATGCACAGTACAAAAGTTAATAACCTTTCTACAACTGACAACCTTGACAACTGAAGAGAAGATTTTACAAGTACATCAAATCCACAATTGTGTCAAAAAACCCTGGCCGTTGAAGAGAGATGGTTGTTATTAGGAAGGTGGTGGTGTATAGAGGATTATATTTTGATCAACATAACATGATTGCGGTTCAAGTCTATAATCACAGGTAGTCACAATAGACCTGTACTTTTTAAGAACTTAGTGCCCATGCTGTTTTCCTTAGCACAAGCTACTTTACCCTCAGAATACTCTTTTCTGTGATCCAGGTGTGAAAAAACAGCACTGGCGTTTTCTTGTGGCACCCTTACAAACAATAGAAGTTTGTGGCTTGTCTGACACAGCATTCTGTCCCAGCCAAGAGACCTTTCTGAGACCTTTCTGCTTAGCAAACCCATCATACCCAAAAGTGCCATTCACAACAAAATGGTGACAGCAATCTCACCTTATATCCGTACAAACCCTTACAGCAATGAACTCACCTCTTTGAAGATTATCAAGAGATTTCTCGTATTTCCAGATCAATGAAAGGGCTTTCTCCTTGTTGTAGTAGGGGTAAAGTATCTCATTAAGCCTTGGATCTCTCTGTTCCTGGTTCAGAAAATTGACCAGCTGGTTGACATTAAGGTAAGGTGCTTTACCTCCGCCCCTGCACACAAATTTGTAGAATAACAATGATCAGTTGCTCAATCAATCAATTAATATTACAGGGCTGTGCTCTAAGGACGCCTGGGTGCCTCAGGCGACTAACTTTTACCTCTGGGCGACCAGATAATCTTATTTCTTTCATATAAGCTTTATGCTGGGCACCCTGGATCTCATAGTGTGGAACTTTTGGGCTCCTTGTAATTTTTCTTAGAGCACAGCCTTGTATTAAATGAATTAATGAATTAATCATATCTATTACAAAATTCTCGATTTTGATTGGTTCTGCATCCACCTATTTGTTGCATAATTGGCACATGATCATGTGGGTGTCCAATTAGGGCTGTCCAATTACAACATTTTATAATTGGATACCTGTAATTGGACACCATACCTACGCCATTTGCGCGTCAATCATGTGCACTTAAATGGGATCTTTCTTGCTGTTTTCCTGCTGTTGAACATATCTTTGACTTTTTTCATATGAAAGAGGTTATCAAAGACTTCCTTACCTCGAATTTTGTTATTGATACAATGAATTAGTAACAGGGCCTTGCGTTGTACAATTCGAAAAGTAACCATGCTCGCAATTTCAAAACAGTTTCCTGCTGCATGCTTGGCCAATTTTGAAATTACTCGCCCTATTACCCCCTGAATTGTACTCCACTCAGACCAATAAATATTACTAATAACTAATTGATTAATTAGTTAAGTGTGGTTAAATGCCCCAAGTCAGCCACACCTTTACATACAAGAGTTTTGGCATTATATTTTACAGGGGTTGCCGTGAAACAAAAGAGATCACTGTCAAACTGCTAAACTAAATCAAACAGACTTCCAGTATCACAACTTACAGCAATGCAAAAAGATTTCGTTTTACCATGTACAATTTTCATAATTTCAATGGCATCCAAAATGGTGGAGGCTGACTGGGGCTCTTTAAGTACAATTTAACAACAAAGAGCACCAGTGATCATCCGGCAGTCATCAGTCAGAATGCAGTATTGGGAAGCACACATGCACCTATGCGCCAGGACTTGACATGCCCTGGACAGACAAGCATGCCATAGAATAGTATTTTGTTTTTCCTATCTAGTTTGAGGGTTTCCCTATGTCAAGACTTGACCATGTTGTTCCCATACCACCTCCCTCCACCACCCCCCCCCCCCCCCCCTCCTCTCTCTCTTATCCAGAGTGACAGATGCTTTTTATTTATGTGTTGTCCTTTGACATAGGGCCTCATGGTTGGGTTCCAGGATTTGTTACCAACAGTGCATTTCTCCATCTAGGAGCTGGCTGCGCCAAAAGTGGAGGCTCCTTATGTCCCAAGCACCCAACATTTACTTAGCAACATGGTTGCCAAGTAACAGTAGATTGGAATAACCACAGCCGACATATAACGTCAAACAACACATGAACATGTAACAATAAACACTTTATTTATTCCTTACCATTTAAAACATAGGTGTTCAATTTCTAGCCTGGCACACACTTTCAAGTAAAGTTGATAAAACTGCTCAAAGCTGAAAGAATCACAGTCCAGTTCATCTGTCTAATGAACAGAAAAACAAAAACCACTTCACATACACTGAATACTATTAATATGCGTTCCTCTTCTTCTCCCATGTCCTCCTCTCCTTCCCCTCGTCTCCTCCCCTTCCTCCTTGTCCTTGTCCTTCTCCTTCTCCTCCCCCTCCTCTTTATTGCCCCCCCTCCCCCCCCCTCCTCCTCTCCTAGCCATAGACATATTCACAGGGAAATAAACTGACACGTAGACGAGATTGTAGAAACATAACTTTGTATTTTGAACAGTAAACAGGAAAGCATTGACAATACTTCATAAAACGCTCAAAGAAGACCTTGATTCACTCGCTTGACTAAGTTCCATGTGCTTTGTCACATGACCTTGTTTATGTGTCCCATGTTCCACTACCCTCCTTCTCTGAGGTCCTCCTCTGTCCCACCTCACCTTCAGTGAAAAACTTTCTTGTCTCCTTTAAACACAAAGAACCTTTTTAAATCAGGCCTGCTTTTAGCAATATGTGTTACCTTTCCATGAGGAAGTTTCATGGCTTCTAGTCCCTCTAAGACTCTCTGCTCATACTTTCCAACATTGAGACATTTGCAGATGCTAAAACAGAAGAACAAGAGGTGAAAACATTGTTGTGTCTATTATAAAGAAATCAAAATATAAGTATTGCCATTACAGTGCTACATGCTGCACCATTGCAACTTGATAAAGTTTTCAATTAAACTATTAAACTATTTACAGATGTTAGCCCTTACAGTGCTGGAATCAAAATATTGGTTCTCTTTAAAACATTATCTAGTTGATGATTTGCTTGATGGATTGATATTGTAAGGAGAAAATACACATTGATCTTTCTTGGAACTGGAAGGGTTGAGAATAAATAAAAGTGGCTACCAACAGCTTTATTTTAGAGTTACAGCTGCTTACCGCTTGACAGAAATCTTGTTGGAAGGGCTCACCAAGTGAGTTGTAAGTTTAACATAGCTGAATTGGAAAAATATAAATAATGAAAATTAATCCACTAAACAGAAGATAGGATAATTTTCCTGGCCTGATCAACAGTGGGCGAGTGAATTTTAGTGCATATTTACCTCACTCGTACTGAGAATAAATGGCAGCTGGTTTGGTTATTATTTATGAATATGACTTGAAGCTGTTTGCTTCAGACTACACAAAGCTACAACCCCAGTGGCTAAATTGATCCAGACTAAGAGATGTTTATCCCGTTTTTATCGTTATATCAGTGCAACAAACGTAGGCTAATAGCATTGTGGATTAACGGATTCAGACTAAGAGATGATTATCCCTTTTTTATCGGTATATCAGTGCGACAAACGTAGGCTAATAGCATTGCGGATTAACGGATTCAGACTAAGAGATATGTCTATCGCTGCTTTGATCAATATAATTTATCAGTCTAGTAATGCGGGCTTCCTTGTAGATTAGGCTACTGATCCAGACTAAGATTCAGACAACTGCTTTGATCCGTACATTGATGTGATTAACATCGGCTAGTAGATTAACAAATTACGTTACAAGGCCAGCGGCTATTGATTTAGACTAAGGGCAATTACCATTAGTCAAAACTGGCCAGTCAGTCCTGTGGTTTTGAATGTGAAATGGGTTTTAACACAAGATTTTCCCACAAATCCACCACAACAGTATATAACATAATTTCATGCGTTGACTGATTTGATAGGACAAATATGAATAACAACGGAATTCTGTTCTTCAATATACTGGTCTGGCCGGCCAGTTCTGACAAATAGAAAGTGCTCTAAGATTCAGACTGCTTTGATCAGAAAATTAGCATGAAAAACATAGGCTATTTATTCATGCCAAGCGACATCTATTCCTTAATTGACGGATCAGTATATTATATCATTCCCCCAGGGTGGCTGTTGATTAGCGTAATGGAAAGAAATCTCTATCTCTCCCAGTTTGGTAAATGTTGACAAGTAGATTAGCAATTGAAAGTATCCCTGATTTGATCACTATATCGTACATGCAGATCACGCTCATTAACAAAGTAACTACGTACTCCATGGCTAGCGGCTGTTATTGTGGACACAGTGTTTTCAATATGACCCAGCACCTGCCAGAGCTCCAGGGGGTTTTCTTTCAAGAATCACCGGATAAAATTCAAGCAGCTCCCTATAAAGGTGAAGTGTTTACGGTTTCTAATATCGCTCTCTGACAGAAAAAAAAATTTATTGAAAGCGCTGGTTGCAGGTGGAGAGTAGTCCAGTGAGAGCAAATTTCCCCTCCCCCCCCCAATAATACTACAGTAACTGAAGCCAGGCTAGAATCCCCAGGTGTTTAGATCAACACAACAAAATTGCAGCAGCTCGACACCTGTGTTTCTACTTACAGTTTTAGTAGCTGTGTCAAGACACCAGCATTGTAGATCTTGAGATTGTGTAATAATGGACTGAGTCCTTTAATCCACTCCTGTTGAAATAGCATTGCCCTTCATTAGTTAAAATGTTTCTCGTATGAATTTAAAGTTAATATCTGAAGCTTATGACCCATTCACACCAAAGCCTAAACATGTTTAAATGTTGTTTTAGTTAAACACAGTTTAAAATTGTTTTCTTCATGGAAGTTGCTGACTGATGTTTATCGACTTCAAATTTGGCACAATGAAAGCACAAGTTAGAGCGTACATGAACCCTATGTAAAATTTAGTCTGTCAGTTGTCTGTTGCTGATATTTATTTTCTTAAACCTGGTTTAACTAATTAAACATGGTTTGTTGGTGTGAATCAGGTATTAGTTCACTGTGGTTGTTTAGTTAACCATAGCTAACATCTCCTCAAGTTCAAGCTGGTTTCAAGCAGGTCCTCTAGCCAGGTCAAATTGGAATTTGGAACTGTTGGCTTTTCAGGAGAGAAGAAAACTGGATAACCCAGAGAAAAACCCTTGGAACAATGTGAGAACCAACAACAAACTCAACACATACGGCACCTGCCGGTTGTAATCAAACCCAAGACACGCTGTTGGGAGGTGAGTGCTCTCACCACTCCGCCATCCCTGCTCCCATACTTTTGGCAAATTCAAATATGATTCATTGGTCTTTTTATACAGAGAGATGCATATTAACCAGTCCAGATAAATTGTGTGCCTCCTTTTTTATGTGATTTTTATGTGACGTCATTCAAGATGCACAAAGCATCAGACCCAGTACAATGGGACATTCCATTCTTATCTACAACCCTCTCCCCCCACCCACCTATGAAAGACAAAATTCTGACAGGTAGCTTTACCCCAATTGAGATTCCGAAAGCCCAGGATAGGGTAAAATTGCAATTTCGACACCCCATTTATAGGGTAAAAAAATTGGCAATTCCAACAACCCAGGAAAGAGTAAAATTGCAATTCTGACACTCCACATAAGTAAATTGTGAATCCACCATTGCCCGATAGGGTCAAATGGCGATTCCAATAACCATTTACTCTAAATTCCAGATTCCAGCCAGTTCCATTGAGACCTTACTGGGGGTGCAGATACGAAATGGAATGTCCCAATACATGGAGTGAATGCTCACAACAAAAATGAAAAACAGCCAACTAGCGGAAAATGTGCTGTGAAATGAAATTCTCGTAACTAAAATTTGAAGAAATGCATGGAAACAGCAAGGAGAAAATAGATATTAGAAAATGGGATGGAAAGGTTTAAAGCAGAGAGACTTTGCCATAAGCAGTAAGACTTTTTTAACTTGTTTTTCAGCCAATGAAGTAACTGTTGGAGTGTCCATGCTGTAAAATAATTGAGAGAAAAGTTATCTGCTAACCTCAGCAACTTTACTTGATGCAGCACACAAATGCAAATAAGAGACATCCACAAGATTCTGGCCGTAAACAATGGTGAAAGTTCTTTCTTCCAAAGGCCCCTCCCCTTCGCTTTGAAGTGACTCTCGTAATTTGACATCCTAAAATAAAGCAAACAGAAATATTATACATCCATTAGAAGACTTAACCATCGTCTCTTAAAGGTTTACTAAAAGGTTTAAAGCAAAGGTTAAAATGCAAGACAACGCCATTTGGAATGCTCAAGAAATTTAAATGTAAGATCAAAATATAGAATTTAGTTTCTTTGTGGGAAAAGAAAGGTTTTCCAACTAGAATATTATAATTGATTGCATCTCTATTTTTAAATAAATATTTAGTAGTTTTTTAATAAAATGTAACTCCCAATGATAATCTTGATTAAGTTTTAGATTACATGTAATGCATTTCCATGACAACAAACTACAACAAAAACTATTTCTGAATAAAACCAGGGTATAAATTTAAAAAAAATAATTTGGTTTTCCTTCAAGAATTTTCTCTTATTTAGTTCTTGTGAGAATGTTTTACTGACAAAATTTTAATCATAATTTTTTGTGCACTCTTAAGACACAAGCCTAGGATAGTTTCCTGTTGAGGTAATTTGCCATAAAAACTCTGATGTTGTCACGGGCAACATCGCTAACCTTCAACACAAAATGTAGTGCTTAGTGCTAAACAAGATCCATGGTGCAAATACATTAAGAATGGCGACATTAAGTCTGAAGCAAACTTCGTGCACTCATCAAACATGGTTTTCAGCCTTCATATTAACTCCAAATAAACATCTTTTAAAATTCAATAGAAGATGTTAAAACACTAAGCTTGGACTTGAAGGGATTTAGAGCTTTAAATTAATATTGCAAGTAGAATATTACTTGGGAAGAATATTACACATTTTTAATGATAATAATAATTTTATCTCTAATCTTATTGCCCATTTCAGATTATGCAATGCTCTCTGGAGAAATGTTCATTTATTATTAACAATCATTCTAAAGCAATACACTTGTGCAGAAAATATTTAGTTTGGCAGAAAGAACTCTCTGAAAATGTACCATCATGTGATCTAAAACAGGATAACAAACATGGAAGCTGACGTGGTCTATTGGAATACTAAAACACAAGATCTCAATGAGAGAGCACTTGGGGAGCAAAACTTTAATTTATGCTTTGTTATTACATATATCACTAACTTGACAAATTCTTCTTACAAAGTAGTAACATTACCCCTGACAACAACAGTTTTTTATTGATGGAAAAGCTGTTACAATACTATCTTAAGTTTATGTCATTTGGGGATCGTTGATGCAAAAAACTCACCTATCTAACACAAATCTACTAGAAAGTGCTGACATTAATTGAAATTCAGAACACGTACAAGGCGTAAGATTATTCTTGCCAATCAGTGGGTCCAAGATGTCAAAAGGTCAACAATGACAACCATGTTCTCAAAACCTTCCTCTAACATAACTTTTCAAGTGGCTGCTTTTGTTTTGTTTTCTATGTTTATTTATGCTCATCCTTGCCGACTCTTTACTCCAGATTTTGTAGCACGAGGCAACTTGTTGTACTGCAACTACCCCTGGATGGGATGCTTATATACCACAGCTTACCCACCCCTCAGCATTTTGAGAGGTTGTCTCTGTCAACTAACACCATTAGCGCAGGCTACATATGTTTGGCCAGCATCCCTTAATTACACTCCTGAGTTAAGAGAGGCACTTTGAGAATAGTGTTTTACCCAAGAACACTTAAGAGTCAGTGACGCTGCTCAATGCTTGAACCTATATCACTTGATTCTGAGTCCAGTAGCCTGACCATCAAAGTACCTATCACTCTTTGTTAATGTGCATGAATTTCAAAAATTTATATATATGAGATGTCTTGTGAAAAAATAAATTGTAAACTGAGTTTGACTGCTAGTTTGTCAGCCAACAATTCCGCCACATTGAATATTACTAAGGGTAATAGGCAGTTTAAACCACCTCATGTCCCCAAGGTTATACCCCAGTACAACACCCAGACCCATCCCTTGGATCTGTATGTCCCAATTTGTTAAATCCAACACTCTACCCGCAAGGTGCCCAGTGGCAGATCTAGGGGAGTGGTGGGGGACCCGGGCCCCCTCAGATTTTTTTATCAGATTTTGGGTTGCGCCTCCCATAGGAGACGCAGTGGCCTAATGATTAGTGCGCTGGATTCTGTATTGAACGGTCTGGGTTCGAGCCCTGGCCGGGGCACTGCTTTGTGTTCTTGGGCAAGACACTTGACTCTCATAGTGCCTCTCTCCACCCAGGTGTATAAATGGGTACTGGCAAATTTACTGCTGGGGGTAACCCTGCGATGGACTAGCATCTCATCCAGGGGAGTAGAAATACTCCCAGTCACTTCATGCTACGGAAACCAGGATAAGCCCCGGCCTGATGGGCCACTAGGCTTGTATACAGACTTAACCTTTTACCTTGCATGGGATACTTTTCTTATTCGCACAATCCCATTTGGTCTTTTCATTTCTTTTCATTTTTACTACTGATTAGTATATAAGTATATATTTTAACAAACTCATGAGACCCATAAAGTTGATAAACAACAAGGAATATCAACTGGTAAAATATCGCTTCTTCGACTTTTTTTCTTGTCTTTAATATTTCGATTATAAGTTAACACATATGAAGAAATTGAAAGCCAATTGGTCAATTTGTATGAATGTTAACCACAGTTTTAAACACAGATGTTTTCTGAGAAATATGTTTTGAGACCAAGGAGGCATTTAAAAGCAGTTTAGGAGAATAAAGGAGAAAAAGAAAGCCAAATATTTATTAACTTATGGCCTTCTCAACCACCTTACTGTTTGAAATACCTTATGAAAATTTTCGTCCAAACATATATTAATATATGTTAATTGCTCAACAGGCTATTACAAATTTATACCAAAACAGCAATTTTCAATGACGGAAAATCTTGAAACTGGCGTGCTAATGTCAAGAGTCACTAAATGTGTTCAGCTGTCACCAATGTTTGAATTTAACTTGTCTTATCACAGTTCCTGATACAATGAATAAGCTGAATGTTCACATATTAAATTTACTCAACCTGTAGCTACTGAAAAATGAGTTAAATTAAATCGCAAAATACGCGTTTAATTTTGACAAAACAAGAATCCTCGAAAAATTAATTACCCATAAAGAAAGGCGAACCAGCAGGCCTTTAATTCGCAATTTTTTTTATTCAAAAAAGTCTCACAGAGCCGATATTAAAATTCGCTTTTGTTATCTCACGCGTGCGGAAAATAGCTGAAAATATTCAATTCAAACACGCACAGCACACGAATCTTGACAGCTATCCACGACAACATCAAAAAATATTGATATTTAAATGTCCAAAATGACAATCAGCGAAGTACAAGAAAGTTATTTTTTATATTACTTAAAATGTTCCTACGTTGAAGGGATTTCAACACATGTACGCCTTACTCAGCAATTTAGGAAAAATATTAATTTTATTGCCTAAACACAAAGAATTATAAAACAACAAAATATCACTTTTTGTATGCTCCTCCAAGTTTCAATTCCTATAAATTTTGTTTTTCAACCCAGTACTTAAGCTTAAAACCCGGCGATATGTAATTCTTTCAGTTACGGAAGCTATATTAGTAATAGAATTCAGGACGGCCTTTTAAATCGAATATTTTACTTTCCTCTAATCAAAATCGAATACAATATTACCAGCGACGAACAATCGAAACTTCACCCGTTCGCAGCGAAATGTATCATAAACAACAGGGTATATTTCCCGTCTTGAATTTTCCGGGCACCCGAATAAAACGTGGATAAAAAAGCTTTCACAGTACGAATCGAGTAATTATTCAAGAGCTTCCGAATTTTCAAATGTAAACAAAGGCGTCGGGACTACACTTCAACCATTGAATTCCTACGATACCAAACACGAACGTTTTCTTTTTAACACGGAATTGTACCATCCAGAAAGCTACCAGCGTGGTTTAAGGAATTTGTAGTAACAAAACAATTAAATGAATTATTTCATACATCTCTAGACCGGTATGTTCAGCTGAACGGACGAATTTCGCACCGCCGTTGCGTACACGGTTCGGACAAATCGTGATCTGTTCTTGAATGCTGTATTAAGAAAGTAACCTATGCTACAGGTACCTAATCGATCTGGCAGCTTGATATTAGAGCAAGAAAACCACAAACTGACTAAATGATAGAGAGGACACAAACATACAAACATATCGCCCGTGATATGTAAGCCAGACGCTATCTACAAAATGAAATGTACACAAATCTTTCGCCATCAAATTCTGAATTTCTTACAACAAAAAAGAAAGCGACGCGTATAAGATTGATTTTTCGACGTCGTTGAAGACAAAATGTAAAACAATTATCTTAATTGCACAAAAATTTCCACTCCGCCAGAGCCTCGATCGTTCGAAATTTTCCGACGAAGGAATATTAAAGCTTAGTTAAACTTAGATAGCAAATACCAACCTTTGGAACACCTCCTGCTCTAACTTCACTAACGCAACACAAATCCAGACAATTTGTTTCCTATCATGCAAAGAAAAAAAGGCGAGGTAACCAGACAATCTTGGACAAGAATCTTAAATATTTCATTGACACAAGTAAGGATTTCCCAAAACATTGTGCATCGCACCGCAGGCAAGACGATCATTCCGTATCGAGCCGGCTCGTGGAATTTTTCAAAACGGCTGTGGCAAGTGAACAAATAAGCATTTCAGTTACCTTATCTTCTTCTCTCCAGGCCAAAAAGAAGCCATATTTGTCGACACTGCAAAACAGTCCTTGACTCGCGTTGGACTCCTGGAAAACGAAAGAAATCGAGCTTCAGAATTTCAGAAAACCAGCGATCGCCGCGAAATCTGATGGTGATGCTACAAGAAACCCTGGTGCGAAAATACACTTGTGATGCTTCGAGCGGTTCACCGCAATCAGCCTGATTCTTTGACTTTTTCGTCGTACTGAATCGTGTAAGAGTTAAACACGCTGGGAGTTGTATATACCTCTTCCCATCTTGTTAATGGTGTCCCTCTTTGAAGTAAACTAGGGACAAACACGTCCCATGAGATTCGAGGAGTCGCCATTCCAGTTACGCGAAAACCCGCAGTTGAAAACACTCTGAGGCGACATAACACATAGCCAAGGCCCAAAGATGCTCTAAAATGCTCTTTTTCGTCGTAAAATCATAGTTTCTCGTTTCTTTTACGTTGACCTCTGTTAAGCTTTTTATTGTATCGTCATGTCAAGTTGCTACGACCTGATTACACGAGCGAGTCTCAGCAATCCGAACAGCGACGAACCAAAGACGATCTTGTTTTCTTGCGTTACAGAAGAATCTACGGCTTCCGTCCCGGCGGCCAATCACAAGACAGCTAGGCCCGTCAATCAATTAAAAGTCGAAGAACACAGGTGCTCTTTTTCGTAATTTCGCGGGAAAATTTTCCAGAAAAAAAAAACGGTTCTTTTATATCAAGGGACTCTAAATATTAATGAAAAAGAAAAGTTTAAGATTTTTTCATAATTAATAAGCCCCCTCCCGAGAGCAGATTGTTCTGCGCATTTTAAAACACAATTTTACTTGTAAAGCATGTAAGTTGGACCGGAAAATCTAATCAAATAGTTTCTGTCCAACGATTCGAAAGCATCTTCGCACGGCTTTTGGCAGATCAACGATTCGCACCGGAAACAAGCCATGATAATCTTATATAAAAAAATTTCTCGCCTTCTTTCTTCGATTTCCGAATATGGGGAAGCTATATTCCTAGCAGGAAATAAAATGCACCTAAACAACAAGCAGAAGTGATTAAAAACATCAGATTAAAATTCATGACATGGCAAAGTCTCCCCAGCTGGCATTTCGAGTTTTTTTTTTTAATTTCCAGAAAAAAATACTTTTATTTTTCTTTGGAAAGAATGCTTCTGTCCGAAACCTTCATATGTTTATACAAAGAAGAAAGAATCAGAGCTTTAATTTTTGTGAAGAAAAAAAAAACAATTACTCGGGTTATTTAACTTGAAGTAGAAATTTGCATATTGAGTTAAAGAAGGCTGATTTGAACACAGAACCTTTGATGCCCAGTTTTCTCGGTTTGCAATGTAAAAAAAACTTTCAGGGGTTAATGAGAAAAATAGGGGAGAAAATATATGAAACGACGACACTGAGGAAAGAAACATTTTGTGGTGCATATTATCTAGCTGGAAGAGAAATACTTGAACTTTAATTAAAAACAAGCTTTCTACAGCTAGAATTTATATTTCTAGCACTTCCTTCTTATCAGCTATAAACAAGTTTTCCTGAATCATGTTTTTAAAAATCGTTCAGGGTAAAATTGTGATCTCATCGCGCGTGGGAAGCTGTTTACAAATTGATATCATAAACACTCTTGTTTTTCTTTTTGGCCATTTCAATTCGATAAATAATAAAATAAACACAGCGGCAACAAACATAACACATGGACTACGCATGGTAAAAAAAGAACTTAGAATTTTTTTACTTGAAGTTTCGCATTCTACAGCACACAACTTCAGAAATTTTAGCTCTCAAGCTGACCCCGCGAGAGAAAAATGAATTTGAAGTTCTCCATATTTTAGTTAAAACGGACGTTTCACGTCAGTTCAAATCAAAATAACCAGGCATTTTTACGAGGTTTGACATTAACTTTCTCGAGAATGCTTTAGAATGTAACCGCGGGGTCACTTATAGAAATGAATTCCAATGAGATGTTTCAAATAGTATACAAAATTTTGCAGTGCTTTGAGTAGAATTTTGGTAATTAATTTTTGCGCTTATATTATCGCTCGAACTTTGAGAGGAATCCGCCAACTTAAAAAATTTTAAAGCGAGGAACTGGAACGAGTGAAACAAAAATTAACCACGGCATTAATAAAGCAACACCGTTTCAGGTCCCGTATTAACAAGTTTCTAAATCTTTTATTAATCCGACTTTCACTGTAAAATAAAACACACTCGTTCCGTAGCACTGTGTACCGTTTCATTTGCCGGAAAATTTTCACCTTTTTTTCCACACAAATGAAAAGCGCTTCAAATTTCCTCCCAGGGCATCGTTGTTCGAAAGCCGGTCAAAGCTTTCCAGGATTAAAAGTTAGAGCAGTTTTCAAATGAGTGTCGTAAAACCAAAACCAAAGTAATCACTCTGGCCAATCACAAAGACACAGGCAATACAGTGAACCAATCAAAACTCGAAGCAAATACATGCAGCCGGCACGAAGCGCGGGAAGACGTGCGCGAGGAAGTCGCGATTGGTTTTGGTCTTACTTCCGATTGGTTGAGAAAGTGGCGCGAGTTTTTTAAGCCAATCACTGAGCGTGGTAATGCAAAACCAAAGCAAACACGAATTACTTTCGACACTCAAGTGAAAATCGCTCTAATCAATATTTTAATATCTATTGTATAAAAGAGGTTTTCTACTGCTAATTTTATGCGACGTTCTTTTATATCATTCATGTAGCCTCGCAATGTAAGCTGGCAATTTAAAGTGATCGATATTAAAAACAGTAGGAATTTTTTTTACACTGCAAGGCAATGATTCATCGAATTTAATGAGCGATTTGTCTGCTTGAGGTTTCTTTCGGGAGGTATTACTGAAATGAGAAATCGTATGCTTAAATACAATTAATAAATTATTGGCAAGAGTCGCGACTATAAATGAATAAAGAATGCAAATAGCGATGATTTTGCATGGTCCGCACGTGATCGCCATTTTTCCGTGTGACATGACAAAGTTATGACTCCCACATATGTTAACAGCCGACGGGGCAAATTAAAAAAAAAACATTTGCAAGCTGTTTTCAAACAACCAGCGATGAATTTAACATGTAAACGGTTCCAGATTGTTCAGTTTTCTATGCTGCCTTTTCAGAGTTTTCCAATTTCGTCACTGAAAATATTGCTGACTTTGACGGTGTTGGTCAAACTCCTTTGCCACAAGCTGACAACCAAATGTTCAGGTTTCAAGGGGGAGGAGGCGAAGTCAAAGTAGTCACGTGCAGACTGCATGTCTCAGTTTTTGATTGGTTGAGTACAATAAGAAAACCAACATAAATATTGAGATTGACAAACAGGAAAGTTCGAAGGCGGTAACAAGTTTACCGTCGTCTGATGTTGCCATGGTGACAGTCCGTGGGGGTGAACTCGTGGTTTTCCGAGTAAAATCATAAAATCTTGGTGAAGGAGAGTTCTTTTGTGACTAGAAGAGACTAGAAGAGAAATATTTTGAAAAGCAAGACCATTCGCAGAATATATGAAAGCAAGAAACATAGTTTCACTTGATTAACTTCAACCATTAAAGGTGCTACTGAGGGACAACTTCAAACGTTTCAAGAAACATATTGTTTGCAGTTAACAAAAGAAAAAACGTATTGCCGACTGCAACCCAAACATTTCAAATTTTAAGTCTTCTATTTAGCTGCACAGAAGGTTTTGTTTCACTTTGAGAAACCAAAATATCAGACCGATATGTAGTTTTTTAACGTTTTGAATATTCAACTCTTTGTTTTGATTTTTATCTTGTTAATGTTCGCCTTTTCTTCTCTCTTTTCTACAACGTCTGCCAGTGCAGTTTATTGCTTATTATCTCAAGTACTTTACTGCTCCAGGTCTGCAAAAGATCCGGTTTTTCTTGTCGGTCCGTCACTGTGATCATTTTAGAGCTTTTGAATATAAATTTCTAGACCATGTGCTTGCAATATTAATACTGTGTCTGTTTCCGTCCATATCATTCGCTTTCTTTCGATTGGAAGTTGCGCGAACGTTATATGGATATACCGCCTACGATATAAATGGCTTCACGTACGGAAGAAAACATGGCTTTTTTTTTTCTACAGAGAGGAAGTTACTTGAGAAACAGGAAGATGCCAAAGGCAGAAAGCTGGCTCCAAGGAGTTGCAAACCGACAAACATTTTTCATAATTTAAATGCAATATATTCCTGTCGTGTCTTGGGCGTTCCGACGGCTCGATACATAGTGTTCTCCAGGCTTTCTCTTCCACTTATAGTCCATGAGCCAGACCCCAAAAATTGGGCGATCGGTATCATCCGGGGGGATTAAAGTTCTTTGTGTTTTTCGAGAAGTGCTATTAATATAAAGTTAGAAAATGCCTGATAGCAAGCAATCTGAGGTAGTTTCTGTGAATTGTGAAGGTTTTTCTGCCCCCCCCCCCCCCCCCCCCTTCGTCTATATGATCTTATTAAAATTGGCTTACTCTATTGGAGACCAAACTGTTCAAATTAAACTACGCAGAAACATAGGTTATTTAGTGCATGGCTATCAGGTCAATTGCTTGTTTCCAAACATGTAATATAAATCACGTGGCAAGTCACGTGATAGCCTCGCGTTTGCGTTTTGTTTGGGATGTACACCAAAATAGAGAAGTGAAGTGGCGTTTTCATACACATAATTAGGTTTTCTTTTTGTTGATTTTTTTTATTATTGATCAATATTGATATTCTTGATATCCTTGCAGTGGTTGATGCAGTAGACTCGTGTGTATTTCGGGCTTCCCTTCCAATTATTCCCAGTTATGTTTGTAGTTATTACCTAGCGTTAGATGTAGGAATTACTACTAATTAGTCTTATTGCTAATTCGAGTGTTAATTCTAATTTGTAACCAGTGCAAGTTTGGACTAGAAATGTAAATTGGAACATTTGCGTTCGATCAGGCTGAGGAACTCAAGCGCGTGGAACTTCGAGTTAATTTTCCTTCTCATTCGCAAGTTCATTTTCAGCGTTGTTGTATAAAACAAATCCGCCACATTTTTCCATGGTCTTCATGGTTTTAGACGATAAAAATACCATAAAATGCCCAAAGCCTTGCAGTGAAATGGTATGTGATTCTACCTGTATCAGGTCATGAAGACATGGTAGAGCTCACTGAGAAGCTATGGCGTTATAGTGGAGATTGCCATCTTTGGGGTGAGAAAGTGTGGATGTAGCTAAGGGCGTGGCCCTCGGTCTTTTGCTTGCGTTTTAAGAGGGAAACAGAACTATCACTTCGTGTCATACGATCGATGATTCCAGGCGTGCACAGCAAGAATAACAACGCTAGGAACCTTGCTCTTTACTATGCGCAGGTAAGAGACGCGGTACAGTCAAGCAGAACATGAATTATAACAAACAGACCTCCAGCGATCTTGTATCAAAATTATCAACAACCATTTCTGCGATGGCAGTTGAGCTGACCAAAAACTGTTTCAATTCCTTCTCTGCAAACCAGGATCACGTTAGGATCTCAAGGAACTTCGCACAAAAGCCTGATAAGAGCATATGATATTGGTGAGAAATACTACAAAGCATTGAAAGAGGAAGGCATGGAGAAGTAAAGTCCCACAAGTTAAGAAATTCCATGATCTCTTGAAAACCAATTAAAGACACTTCACTTGACTGATTCAGAAGAAACAGGTCGCTTCTTGTGAAACAACAGTTATACTCAAGCCTAATTGGTCTTTTCGTGGAACTAAGGAACTAATGGTACAAGGATAGAATCTTAGATAGGGAATATTTTCTTGCTTCCATTGGGAGCCGCTGTCGTTATACCTTGTCTACCCCTTTTGGTTTCCTTCGCAAGACTAACATGGCTACTTTTGCAACTTTGCTAGGGAACAAATGTGCAAATGGCCGCTGAAGTTGAACGAGTCCCCAGTAGCTCTGCTTCGGAATTGACGGAGTGAGCTCGTGTCTTTTGGAGGTGTTAAAGTCGTGAATAAAATGCTGAGGGAAGATGCACTGGGCAAGATACATATATAGTATTTGGCGCGTACCAAGGAATGGATTTTTATTGTTGTAAAGCGCTTAGAACAGCAATGTATAAGCGCTATATAAATATTATTTATTATATTATTAAATGATGACAATAAAGAATGAAGAGAGACATCTAAAAGCGAGCTAAACGGCATCAGTTGCGTGGCATCAGCAAAATTCAGAACAAACGACAACAATAAAGAACGTGTCTTCAGTTTTATTGTCCGGCTGAATGGAAGATGGAAAGGCAGAAGCTAGACAACAAAGAGCCAGTAAAGAGGTAATTGACTTCAATGTAAGAAAATGACAGATGGTCCTTTTCGAGTCCTTTATTTCTGCATGCATTTCACATAGGCAAATACGGGCATAGCACCTTCACGATCTGAAGACACGGATGTCCTCACTATATCTCAGTTGCATTTGTCGACTATATTTCGACATCGCTGTTCATTAAATGTGGAACGTACCCGAAACCACACAAGGTTCGTTGGACTCAACAGTCAGAGTTGCTAACGGTTTTAGTCGGGACGCCTGCAAGGCTGTGTTAAAATGCGCACATAAATTGTTTGTGCCTTCCCCAGGATAGTAAAGGTTCAGCGACAAGTGAAGAAGAGTGTCATGAAATCTTCACCAGGCTAGGTAGGAAGTGGGAACTCTCACTAGAGTTCATGAAAGGGTTTAAAGTTTTGACCCGCAATTTCTGGGCTCTAAAACCACCCCAACAACAGTCAGTGATCTGAAATAGCAACTACTGTGTTCTAAAAAGGGAGATCCGACCATTGGACTACAATATGGAGGCCCCGTGGACCGCGATCTGTCATGTATCGGCAATAGAAAAATTATGATCTGCTCTATGCGTTCGCTCAGCTAACGGCATAAGGTGCACAGAAATGAGTAGACTGCCCAACTGTGAAAACCAGCCATTTAATGTAAAGGACGAAGTCGACAGCTTAGCGGATTGGAGTAGTTGTATAGTTATACGGAATATAAATAGCAGGTACCTCAGAAGAACCGCAGGAACTTGAAACTGCGCCCACAACTACCTTCAGCATTCAGTTTATATGTGTAAGCAACACTTTTTTCCTGTCCGAGCAATAACGAAGCTGGCGGCTTCGAACAAAGATGGTAGCTTCGTTTGCGGTCCCCGTTTTTGGCCAGTGGACCCAGTTCTCTTCCACAAAAAGAGTGTGCACAAATCTATATGTTAAAGAAGTTTTAAATACCTTTTCAGTATGTTTCAGTATGTTTTTTTGTTACAACGATCACAAATTGTGTTTAAGGGGCCTATTTTAGAAAAGAAAGTTTGTAACATGCGTTACGCGCCTGAGTCCAGTGAAAAGGTTAAAGGAGTTGAAACAAGTCTTCGGAAAAACAAATTCACCTTGCTTCGCCTCAGCCCAAGGTGTTAACGTCTTACAGTTAGTGCGAGGGCAAGACTGAAGATAACGAAAGTACAGGAACCAGTCTATCTTTGAGCGAGAACTGGACCCGGCCGAGAACTGGGCCCCATACTGCCATCCTCAATTTTATTAGAAAATCCTTACCTTTTAATGCGCATGTGACATAGCGCGTGACTTTTGAAAGAAGCAAATAAGGTAAAATTAAGCTTCTAGAATAGGATTTTTTATTTTTTAGGATTTTTCGTGTTGTTAACTGGGCGCTATTATAACAATTCTTCCTTAGCCTCGTTTCCATGATAAGAGAAAACTTTCAAAGGCCCCCAAGTCCACAAACTACCACCGATCAATTGTTATCAGGTATTTTCTGACTAGTTACTACTTCACCTTTCTAAAAATTACCATTTAGGTTAATCCCCCCAGATGATACCGACCACCCTACTGGCTCATGGACTATTAGCTCAGGACGTCACGCGATTTTGTGACGGCTGACGTGACAGGCAAACTCACTCTTTCCCAGGATCTTGCTGATCATATCGCGCCCGCAGTCGAGAGGACTGAGGACTACGCTAAAATTGGATCGAACGAGATAGCAAGTGGATCTATAAATCGTTTGTTTCGAGACGAAATTTAATATTTCACGAAATAAATTTCAGATGAAACTAGTTTTTATTTACCTTAATTCACAAATGAAATGATAAACGGCTCACCGTGTACTATTGAGTTTTTGTTGCACTTCGGGGGATTGCTAACTGAGCATGCATTCAAGAAGCTAGAGTCGTTCTCGCTATCGCCTCGAGCGACTCTTTCGCTTCTTTCGTGCTCAGCAACCTCCCGCGTGCAACCATAACGCTATTGCGTGTGCAAATCTGATTCTTTGGAAATTATTTTCTTTCAAACAAAAATTGTTTTGCTGAATAAGTAGTCCTTCGTCTCAATGTGGATTGTAAAACATTTTACATTATCTTAAACCGTCGTTGTAAACTTTCTTTCAGTATTGAGACAAATATCTTTGTGAACTATGAGATTAAAAAATATAGTAGCGTAGAAAGTGACGCGATAAACAAATAAATAAGGACGTTAAGCGGCACTTTGTGTTAAGGTGATGTTACACGGGACTATTTTTAACGACGATTTTCAATCAATGTTACACGGGACAACGTTTAACGAAACATTACGCCCGCAAGTAGCTACGTCAGCAAATTTTACGATGTGGCGTTAAAAGTCAATGGCGAAGGTGTTACACGAATCAGCTCCAACAAAATTCCGGCCACAATGTTGCCGGCATTTGAATTGCTTTCAAGTTCCCGCAACATGTTGCCGCAACAGAATGTTGCGTTAAAAATCGTCCGGCGCCCCATGACCAATCAGAGCGCGCGCTTTACTTTTGTTATGTTATATATAAGAGGTCTTTTTAGCCACCCTCTCTGCGTGTCTCGGCTTCAGACCTCGTATCAGCCAATCCTTCAGCAGAATGTAGGAGATCAAAGAAGGCCTCTTGGACCAGCCTAAGCGGGACAACAGAGGTGCATCATGACACAGCTATTTCAATTTAAGGGTTGAAGGTACGTATCTAGTATTCTTGTTGAATAAGAGGCAGCAAGTCGGGGATCTGTGACTCGACGCCACACAGTTCATTTGATACGTGGTGGTGCGAACGTTGAACCTGCGTCAGCAGTTGGAGTGAATTTTATTTCTTTAGATATTCTCACTTCTTGAAGCAAATTGCCAAGGTGCGCTTTGGATAGTTTTGCTAATTTTAACAAATTGTATTTTGGTTTGGCAAATGGTGGAGACGAGTGGATACGATGCCTGACAATCTTATTTCCAGGCTCAATTATTTTTAGAGGACGCGCGGTAACGAAAGAACCTGGGAATGAAGTTGACACTCCAGTCTAGGCTAGGCTACGCTACGTGAGATTCGGCAAAGAATTGTTCTATAGTCTTCCTTAGGTCGTGTGGCCCTCTCCATTTAAAACTCTCGTATATATAAGTCACGTGTTCTTTGACCATCGAAACCTATCAATACAGCCAAGTCTCACCTTGCGGACACCCCGTTATTGCGGACTCTCGCTTTTAAGGACAAAATCCAGATTCCCGGCGAAGCTATAGGGATTTCACTGGAAATGACTCCCGCTATTACGGACTCTCGCTATTATAGAATTACGGACACTTTCGTGGTACCAAAATAACAATTTTATTGTTTGACTCTCGATAAAGAGGACACCATGTATTACATTATTACTTAAAATTGCAGTCCCTTGCTCGTTATTGGTCAAAACACACTTCAAAAGGCTTCCGGAATGTTTATTTTTGCATCAATTACTTCAGTAGCAATACAACAGACTTTGCTTTTTCACTTCAGCTTGCACCTTTTCCTGCAGACTCTTTACAAGGGATCAAGTCTTTATCGTTCATTCCCAACGACTGCTTAGCAGTTTCACCATTTTGATGAGCTCGTCATAGTCTATGTTATTTAAAGGGGCTTTGTTGCGAATTTTAAGAGATTTTTGAACAGCCAAAATATATATTTGTGTTGTAGGAAACCTAAAAATTATGGTCCATTTTTTTATTAACAGTTGGTATATTAGAGCACTGAAACAGCTAACAAGCGTTTTTGGCTGCAGATGTCGCAGATGGCTAGGATGGAAATGGATTACAACTTGAAAAATAAAGTTTTTTCCGTGCGTCTTCCCAAAATTAATATTTATAGCCGTGGTTAGATTTTTTTTCCCCAAATCAAGGTTATATCTTCCTTTAGATTGTTCAGTTTAGACGAAAAGTTCGCAAAATCCCTGTGACGTAACTCCTTTAACGTATGTTAATGGCGCTTTCTTTCCTCGAACCCCGCTATTACGGAATCTCGCTATTGCAGATACTAAACGACGTCCCGAGTGTGTCCTCGTTAACGAAATTTTGCTGTATCAGATAAAATCTGAACACTTCCGTAGTGGAACATGAGGAAAGCAGAAGTAAGCGTAGACCCAAACAACGGCAACCCCTGGTATGTCGGCAAGTATTTAACAAATGTCGATGAGCTGATAATACAGTACAAAAATGTCCAAAAATAAACGCCCCGCAAAATGATTTGGTGGCCGGTTGCTCACACCATTTAGCCTGAAATAACAGAAAAGATTCAAAATAACGTGCTTGGTTAGATTTTCCCATCGTTAGATGACCATGCAGTCATTCTTAGGTAAAATGCGTCAACTGCAAATCTGAAAACAGATGCAAAGCGCACAGACTTGAAGCTGTTGTTATTGAAAGGAAGTTTGCACCTTTAATCGCACACCGCAAATCACTGGCTAGACAACTTTACCAACTACTGCTGTTGTTTTATTTTATCAACAGTTCGTCACACTAGAATCGGAACTTGTAGTCTGTTAATACGTTTAGCGGTGAACCCACAGATCATTGAAGATATTCCGTTATAAAATATTCACCTTGATCCTAGCAGTTCCAAGGTCAAAAAAAAAAATGAGGTAGAAAATTGATTAAATCGTTTAACTTTACTTCTTGTTTATGGCTATGGCCGCAGATTCTGGCCCAGCCCAGTCAAACTGTAACAAATTAAACTCGGTTAATATTCCAGTGGTTAGAAGCCTAGTGATAAGGTTTATTTCCTGAAAAGCCGGAACAATCATTAAGGAAAACCGCGTTTTCCTCAGTTGACGAATGCTTAAACGTAAAAAAATTGAGGGCTTTTATACTCGGCTATTGCAGTGAAACGTTTATCCCACCCCAATCCATTTTCTCTGGAAGATCGTAGAAGAAGCGCGCCTTCTCAGATCGATCACGTGATTTACCGCGACACCCACGCGCGCGCATTCGCGCATATTTCCCGCCTGATCGAGGCTGGCTCCTGGGTGACCGCAACTGAACTGTGGCGAGATCCGCTCCCTCGAGCAATGACGAAAACGCTTCATTTGTCCATGAATCCGACAGTCTTTGTGTCGCCGTGTGACAATAGTCGAAGGCGACCACACGACCAGGAATTCGCTCGCAGCGCATTTTGCGTGAACCACCCGCGCATAACGACCGCCGTCACACGAAGAGTAAAATCTGCGGAGTGCACGCTGCTAATTAAACTCACATGTATCATGATCTGCACTCTCAAAATAGTGACTGGCAGTATATTTAGCTAATTGCATGAATGCCCCTTTCGACCGCAAAATTGGCAGCCCCCAAAACACCTGATTGTTAGAGTACAAGATCACCGTCATTACACAATAGACCCACTTCAATTGTATTTATTTACTTAGCACAAAAATACGACAAATTGACTTTTCGGGTGAGTTCATCACGACTTTGTTTTAATCCCACCGTTATATAATTACAATCCAGAGAACAATGCAGTATCCGAGGCATTATTTTGGTGAACCCCCCCAAGCAGACTGGATGGCTGGAGCCCCTTAGCCTTACCGAGATAACACCGACCCATGTGCCATACTTCAAATACTTTAAACAACTTCCACACTTGCGCGCTCCCTGTTGAGTTCTCCTAATGGCTTTGTGTGTCTTGATTTATAGCTCGGTGACAATCAAAACCGCCGATATGGAGTTGACCTACATTAAAAGGCGTTCTTCCATAGGCGCTGGCTTGGTCTGCAAGGCGCCATCTTCGAAGGTGGATTATGTTTCAATTATAACGCTTTAATGACTAATATTGATTATTAAGATATACTGCGCGCAAAAAATTGCAATGCATGTGTCGAATTCTTGGTGAAATACGTGCTGATTTGCAAGGTGGAGACAATAACGGGTTGTGGTTGACCTTCTGAAGGAGTTTTCTCTTTGCGCGCAATATTTCCGAGGTTTTTTAATTGCTATGTTGCGCGTGTGGGTGCGAGCAGGGTAAAAACATGCCCGCCACTTCAATTTGATATGTGCAGCGATAATAGTCTAGATGACGCGAGACTAAACACTATCTAAGTTTGTAATAACACGCTCGGCACCAATCACAAAGAGATACACCAAGCTCAAAAGAGAAACCGCCACTTATAATCTCGTAATGTTAATTAACATTTTAACTAACCTCAGATCGGAATAAACGCCTTCCGTCTATTTTGTCAGAGGAGACTACCTGACTAAGGCACTTGAGAACAGGACACTGAACCGTTCGCAACACGCTCACTTGACGCGGGAACATATTTAAAGGTAAGGACCATTTACGCTGAGTGCTTTATTTATCCATAAGCTACAACTGGGTAAGTCCAGTATTACGGTTAATTCAGCGAAAAGAAGGCATTTTCAACTTGAAAAATAAACAAAATACTCAGGTTTTTAGACAAACACCATAACTGCGTCACGGCTCCTTTCTGCATGAATCGCTCGAAAAGTTAGTGTTAAGCTCCTAAATCAATTTGTAGTCACTGAAACGGAGAGCAAAGTATGAAAAACATTTTACGTTGATTTTAAAAGCTAGGTTAGTGAGACTGTCACGAGAAGGACATCAGTGTAAGGGCTGTTTCTTATCTTCGAGGTTTTTACCAGTTCATGTCGTGAGTTCCTTCTTGTGCCCACAGTTAAAAGGAGTTACTTGAACTTAGCAACGATTGTATTAATAGCTCTTAATCTAAACTTTCATGCGTTTTTTTATATGTATTTATGAATCTTTAATTTAAGCTGACAACAGAAGACCACTTTCGTTATTGCAACGCATTAAATAATCTTGTTTCATTCGGAGATAAAATCCAGGAGCACTTCGGCTGAATTTTGAACTCTTGATCAACAAACTTTCTTTTTCAATTGGCGTCACAGTGAAACTCTGTAGTTTGTGTCACTCTCTCAAACAGAACCTTGAGCGAAAAAGAAAGAACAGAATTAATGTAAAAAGGTTAATAAGTTGAACTTTAGTGAACATGTTAACAAAGCAGTTCATTTACGTCGGCGTAGAAGAATCTTTCCGTTCCCTCGTTAAGTAGTCGATAAGTTACTATTATCTATGGATTTAAACGTTTTAAACGTCTAATTATAAATGTTAACGAAAGTACGATTTGAGGCCTTCTCAATTACTTAAACAACAACTTGGTTTTCTAAAAAGTCTTATATAAAGTAAAAAGTTTGAAGTAAAATGCACTCTATGGTGTTCAACTTGGCTGGGAAAGCGACAGAATCACTTATGAAGGTTTCAATTCGGTGATGTGTAAATTTTAAAGTTACTGCTTCAGGAAGCGTAGCTTACAAATTTCGTTCCAAAGGATCAGAGTTCAGCAAAAAAATAAACAACGATTATCCAGCCTAAATCGAGCGCAATTTTAGGAAACCTGTAATTCAATCATTGGCAGAATCCATTAATAGGCCAAGGTGCTCGCTTGCTCGCTCGCATGCTTTGTGCGAAAATGGGCACGCGTTTCCTTTAAAAGCGGATTAGCCAACAACCCATTTGTCGCCGAACGGAATTAAAATTCCTGAAATAGCCGTATAGTTTACTAACTCAAATACCGTTGATTCGCAAAAGCAAATACAAGTCGCGTGTGGAATCAAACAGCGCGAAAATGTTAAAACAATAACATCCCGCAGCGAAAACAAGCTTGTTTACAATGGACGCCACAAGGAGCAGAAAACGGCTTTTATCTAAATAAATATCTCGTTAATAGAGATTAGCACGCAATTTGCCCGAGCCGTGTTGAAATCATTAACGCTTGCAATTAGGTTTTGCCTTTCCGTGTGAAAAGGTACACTTTCTGGAACACACATAACGTTTCCCGTTTCGTACATGGAATGCACTTGGTATCCAAAAATTCCACGAGTCTCTGATAGGAATTGTCTTTAGGCGCCACAACGGGGGCTGTCGGGCATCACAAAAGAACTTCTGAGTGAACAAAAACAACATAATTAAACTGTGATTATGTTATTTTGATATGTTTATGTCTCAGCGGGTACGAAGTGCTCGCTTAAGGTGTTTTAAAAAATACTATTAATACACTTGCGTCATGAACCTGGCGTGGACTTTTAACCGGACATCATCCCCAAAAGGAACCTACGTTAAAACTTAGGAATCAATGAATAAACTTCACTTTCAACTTAAGAATAACTTAAAATAAGAAAAAAAATTAACATTCAAGCAAGTGAAGATAAAGCGCTTGAGTGGTGATCGTTTGTAGACCGAAAAGTTGTATTTCGTCACCAGTTTTGTGTTTTGGCCTAATTCTAAATGATCGATAACTGAACGCAAAACATAAATTTGTCCTCTTACTGTCTTAGAGAAATGATTTACTAAAAAGAGAAGTTGAGCTCAGTGTTCACCAGAATTTCCAAAGTGATATCGAATGAGTACAAGTAAAAATATTGAAACTCCAAAATTGTTACGTAACTGCGCCAAAAATACCGTTAAATGATTTTCAGAATAGAACTAACCGAACAGAGTCAAAGAAAGCTCTTTAAATGACTGGTTTAAATATAATAGAATATTATCAACATGCTCAGTTAGGTACTTCCAAACGAGCAACGGGCTTTGATAGAAAATAATTGGTTGCTATGACACCAGATAAACCAAACTGTCGTGACTCACCAAAAAAACGGAGGGAGAATTTATGATTTACAAGCAGACAAACGAGTGCGCTTAATGGCAAATGCGAAGTGTAAGCTTGTTCTAATTCGAACCTATTACGTTTTGCTTTCGTATGTCAGTTTATTGTGGTTTAGCTGGCGGAAAACGGTTTTCGTAGATTCAATATCGTTATGTATTAATTAAACGGTTTGTTGATTCAAAACAAGACTCTCGCCGCTTTGAAAATCATTACTTTTTATCATTGTAATAAACAAGTGCTTCTGTTGCATTTAACTGCGCCAGTAGTACGTTCATGTAATCATATATTGTGCTCGCTTATTGCACAGTCAGTGAATAAACTGAAATAACAGACTTTAAACTAAGTTTTACTGATCGATACATTATTTAATTCACTACTTGAGTGTGTGTGTGTGATGTGCGGTTTCCTCTTCCTTTGAAGTGCACACGACAAAGCGCAGTTAAGTTAACCGCAAAGCAGACAGTAAGAAATTAAAAAACGTTCTGCTTTCGTGACAGAAAGAATATTGGCATTTTCATGAGAAGTGTTCATTTATTTATTTATTTATTTTTTTTTTAAAAAAATCGCCTTTGCGCACTGGATAATCAAGTATGACGTCACCAGTCATATGACCGGAAACTTGTTGTCACAAGAAAATTACACGAACACTATAATTAATTGCACATTATACAATTCTTACTGTGCAGCATTTTTTTCAGTACGAAATATTGTACGATTATTAGCCAGTTTAGGAATTATTCTCTCGAATTTGCCCGTTTGTTAAAGTTTTGTAGACAAGCACCCTTTCAGTTCAGTTATCCAAAAAGAGGTAAGAAATTTTTTTGATAATTCCTTACAAAATACTTTTCTTTTTAAAACTGAACGTTGTTTGGATAAAAAACACGCTGTCACTGACAAATTAATTTTTCTATCTGGAATGCATGTTTGTTTGGCATTTTCTTAAAACTTTCAGGCAATAATGTTTTTGGCAGAAACATAATTTGAGCAGTAGCAAAAGAGCATGGAGTCGTTGAAATAATACTCTTAATTTTAAAAGTTTTTATCCAATTTTTATTGGCGGCTATACGGTAACTATTTGTAATCTTCTGATACAATACGTTTCTTCTTTTAGTAGATCACTCCAGATTTAAGGTTTTTTATGTGTTAAAGACCGTTAAACGTTAAAGAAACTCTGCCTTTATTTGGAAAACATGAATTAATCAAAATCGCACGCAAGCATTTCATTTCGGCTTTATATATTCACTATGCATCCAGTTTTCTTAGACAAACTATAGAGAAATGTTGACGCAGTGTTTAAATGCTGTACGCACTCTCTATGATTCGCATCTTAACTGAGAATTGCCTTTCTATGGTTAAAAGCTTATGTGCTCATGGCTAGCTCTAAGTTCTTTTCTTTGAATGTTGCCTTAGAATAGAACGCGGAAGAAGTGATTAAGAAGGAACGCAGGCAGTGATTGACCACAAACACGACGGGAAAAAAATCATATTGTGTCAGTTGAGATACTTTTAACTGACCTGCCGAGATGAAAGTTAAATTTAAAGTATAGGAAAAAGAAATCAGAACACTCGGTTTTCATAGTCTTATTTTGGGAAGAATATGTTTTATTATCTAGACTGAATGATGTTCTTGTTACCGAATAGAGATAGGTTGTCGTTAACTTGCTCAAAACGTTTCATAGCTCCGGCTTGGAAGTGTGTTATCATCGCTCAGTGTTTTCATGATCAATAAGTTCACAAGTTTGCGGGAATCCCGAAAATCCCGAAGTTTTTTTCTCTGCAACTGCTCAATTTCACTTGCATGATAACTGCGAAGATAGTTTTTTTATTGCGTGAGCTCAGAAAATAAGCTGATGACTCACCGGTACGGTCAAGACAGACATGTAATATCAGACCGGCTCGGCTGGTGCCGAAAAAAGCATGAGTATTTGTTGTTATGGTTACTGGTTAGTCGACAAATGTACCAATTAACGGTCAAATATCATTCACATTCGAACTTGAAATACCTGTATCTACGCGTTCGATTCTGTGCTGCAATTTCTGTAATTCCCAAGTAATACACGAGAGCACTGGATCAAGACTTAAATTCTCCCTACAATATCCATACAGCGTTAAACAGAGAGGTGATGAGAATTCGGAAAAGCATCAATTGTGGAAAATTGTGTTGATGTATCACCAAATTCTAGGATTTAAACTTTTATAAAGAAATGCAAAACAATCGGTCAAGGAGAATTCACTCATGTCGTTCTCTTAGGGACCTTATGCTGAACAGGCTAAAGCGCCTTTCCTTTCTATTTCCAGAATAACAATGGTTTTCAGCGCATTTTTCGTCATATGCTTGCTGATTGGAACAACAGCAGCTCGCCCTTCCAAAGTTGACGAAGATGGACTTCTTTCGGAAGATGAGGACGATGTGTTTATCATGAAGAAATCAGACCTGAGAAATGATTGGTGCAAGACGAGGCCGTTTAAACAGACCATCAGAGTCAGTGGTTGTCTGCCAGTGGAAGTCATGAATAACTTCTGTTACGGCCAGTGTAATTCACTGTACATTCCTAGCCACGAGTCGTCGCAGCCTCTGTTTGAGTCGTGCACGAGCTGTTTGCCTCAGCGCACTTTCACAAGGACCGTCACCCTGCGATGTCCTTCACTTCCGGTCAAGTTCCGAAAGCACAAGTACACGCACAGCAAGAAGTGCCGGTGTACTTCGGTGAAACCATGAATAACCGAACATTGTACGAAGTCAGGATGACGAACGTTGACGAAGTTGTCCGAGATTTGCCCGGTGACAACGGAGAAACTTAGCCCGAGTAAACATGGGTCTGTTCGCGAGCTCTAATTCTTCACCCGCTGAACGGACGTCTGAGATTCAACTCGAAAATTCCATGCTGATGACGTAGATTCCTGTTGCGTCTTTGATTGGTTGTTGCTTGGTTTCAAATTTTCGCCCGTTAACAACAACCAATCAGAGTTATTTCGCGGATCTTTGTATTTTACGTCATCAGCATGGAGTTATTTCGGACCCAGTCTCCGACTTCCGTTGAGCGGTAAAGAATTGAGCCCGCGAGAAAGACGTTTGGTTAGTGACGGACAAGTGATATAGTAAAAGAACATAACGTATAATGAAACCTGTTACCATTTAATAGCACGACATGTTTTTAAACGTTTTTTTTAGAGCGAAAATAAATATATGTATACCTTAAAACAGAGAACTAGGTTAAGTAAAAAGATTAAATTATTTTATACCTCGTGGGTTTTGATGTAAATAAATACTAAAATTACAAATTAAGGTTTTTAATATCGAAAAAAATAGTAATCACAATATAAGTGGCTTCGTATTTTATCAGTTTGTATAAACTACAGGTTGTTTTGGGATTTTTTGAACAAATCAGTTGAGTAAACACAGCCGATCCCAGATGCCCGCAAACTGGATAGGAGTGAGTAGGTCTGGTCATCAGAATGATTCACCGTTCGCTTTTTTTACGGCCTGGACACGAGTCTACTATTTATTACACATACTGGAAACATCCGATAGGCAGAAAGCGAACAATAAGGAAAAATGCAATGTTTTTCTAGCAAGCTGTTCTTTTGAAATAACAATAAACTGTGAGCAAGGCTGATCATACTACGTGAAAAGTAAACTTTGCGAGACAACACCACGACTAGAACCGATACAGCAGGATTGCAACCGCAGACAGCTGTTCTTTTGAGCTTCCCTTTCACTTCAAGGCTAAAAATAATCGTAATGTACAATTCGATAACACATACTACAAAGTATGTTCATTTTAAAGGATTTTATTTATTTTTTTGGGCCTTTAATAAAATAAACGCTTATATACAATTTTCTTGTCTAGCGTTACGTTATTTGAACCTTGGTTCAACTCGCACAAAAACCAACACGTGCGACCACTGGTCACGCAAGCTCTCGTGAGCATGGTGTACCTGTGGTGCAATGAGGGCTAACCTGTGGCACAGTTTTGCTAACTACCTCTCTTAAAGGTAAAATGTTCAATCAGAGCACAGCTGAATTGAATGTCCAGTTAAAATCAAAGCTAAATGAAAAGCTTAGTGGCTATTTTAGCTACCTGCAAATTATAAAAATTATTCAAAACAATCTGATATAACCAAAGCACTCTTTACGGAAACCACAACTTAAGGGACAATGTTATTTTACAACGATACAGGAATGTTAATACAAATTGGGAACACAGTTATAAAACAGTGATGAAATGCGTCTCGTCTAGTGCACAAAACTAGCCAACCAGATGGTGCTGTCTGAGCTGCGAGTTAGCTAACCAGATAAAGCCGAGATACCCTGGCATGTGACCATTCAAATGAAAGCTATCGAGCAGCACTTTTATGTGGTGTTGTTTATTATGCTGTACAAGGTGGTTCTAACTTTTAAGATTGTGCATGAAACCCTAGTGTGCGACCATTCAAATGAAATCTTTTGAGCAGTACTTTCATGTGGTACTGTTTATTATGCTGTACAAGATTTAACTTTTAAGTATGTGCATGAAACCCTAGTGTGCGACCATTCAAATGAAAGCTATCGAGGAGCACTTTTATGAGGTCCTGTTTATTATGCTGCACAAGATTTAACTTTTAAGATTGTGGATGAAACCCTGGCGTGCGACCATTCAAATGAAAGCTATTGAACAGTACATTAATGCTGCTTGTTTTCAATATTTTTCAAAATGCGTTCAAGTTTAAAGTAGATCTGCCAAGTGCAAATTAACAGTGTAATTTCTAATCAGGACTGTGGAAGGGTCAGACCAGCAAAATCGGAGATGGGCTCCAGCGATTAATTAAACAAACGGGATATCTTCTTAAAATAACACAAGAAATAGCAGTTTGATTATACCCGTATATATCACATTGCAAACAATCTTCCCTTTCATCTGTTACAATCCCGATGAAAAAAATGGACTTTGAGCTTTGAATAGGAACACGGACTACGTGTTTTTCAACCGCAACACAAATCAGCAATTCTCCCTGTTATCTTTCGGTGATACAATCAATTTATTACCTCAAGACTAGAGTATTACTGGAGAGCTTGGCAAAATGCAAGCAAACAATATTTCAATTGTAAACCGGCCTCTAAAAAGTAAACTCTCAGATGCTTTTTGGCGGACCTTTAGGTGAGCCATCGACAACGTCACGGTCAATGATAGCTGTCATGTCTGGTGACAGGAACGCCTTCTTGACGAATGGTGTCTGTCCACGTCGAACTACATTCTGAAAATACAAAAGTGCAGTCTAAATAAAATTTAAAGTGGATATTTAATTCACAGGATATCGAGTGGCGTTTTGTTGCGAAAGGCTTATTAAGGAGGAGGAAGATGAGGAAGACAACGACGAGAACTGAACGACGATTTATTAACGAGTAAAATAGCGATTGTCAAAAGCAATTCGCGTTTGCTTTGGTTTTCCATTAGCACGCATAGTGATTGGTTTAAAACGCTCGCACCACTTTCTCGACGACTCAGGGGCTCGCTCGTTCACGTTTTCCCGCGCTTTGCGTTGGATCCATGCATTTGCTTCGAGTTTTGATTGGCTCACTGGATTGTCTGTGCCCTTTGTGATTGGCCAGAGTAATTACTTTGGTTTTGGGTTTATGACACTCAAATAAAGACCGCTCTATTCTGTAGAAATACTTACGTTGCTAGCACCTGGACCAATGTACCCCCCTGAATATGAACGTGTCATTCCATAATCCAGCGGGTGCCTCACCACGTACGGTTCGCAGTAGGGTTCGTTCATGATTGACACACGCGAGTCACGTGGCTCACCGTATCCACCTTCGCCGTTGAGGGCCTGGAAATTGCAACGGATTTTAAAATTAACTTTCAGAAAATGAACGCGCTTCAGAAAAGCATGAAACAAAGTTTGTAAGATAAACTACAGCAAATTTCAACTAAAATCGTTTTTATTCGACAAATTCAGTAAGTTATGGCATATAACACCATTGAAGCTGTTACTTAAAAATCGATGGACAAACTTTTGCGTGAATTTATCAATCTTCCGTAACAATCAGTTCCGCCGCCAGAGGAGTCTGATATTTCACCGTATTTACCTGTTTGAGTTGCCGCTGCAGACCGGCGATAGTGGCTTGGGCATCGCCTAATTCTCTCTTCAGCCGTTCCTTCTGTGTATTTAAATGCTCCCTCTCCGATCTCTCTTTCTTGAAATCATCCTCATACACTTTCAGCTGCGGAGAGAGTTTGAGGTTAAGCTCCTCCGGTTATCTCTCTTCGTTCCCTTATTATTTTTAACATAACGGAATTTCGGAGACATACAATTAATTATTATTGGCACAATCGCGCGGAATGCTAAAAATCAGAACGCACTTCTAACTATGCCAAACCACGTAAATCGCAGGATAGCAAGGATTTTCTAACAATATATGGGCATCAAAACAAGGAGCTACGTCACGGACAGCGTATCTTGAAAAAATTGGCAATTTTTTTTCAAGTTTGTTGGTCGTAATCGGTCTTAATCTTCGTCAGGCGAAACCAGCCTTGGTTATTTTGCGTTTTTTTTTTATTCCGTTGGTGTTTTTCTTCGTTAAAAAACTATTATTTTGAGGTTTTCTTCAGTTACAAAGTAATCAGAAAAATGTTTAAAAACATCGTGACATTGCTCCTTTAACTCCGACAGCATTATTTTCAGGCTTCCCCAGCAATACCCATTTTTGAGGCCCTGCCAGGGTAAATGTAGACATGGCCTAAAAGGTAGCGACTGCACATACACAAACCTTCTCGCAAAAACTCCGACAGCGATGTCAAAAGTACGATAAAATACCGACTTGACACATTTTGAAATTCAGACAAGCATAACGTCGGAACCCAACGAGCTAACCAGGACAACCAGCGTCAGCCTCGCGATTTTGGGTTTTCTTAAATTCGTATTTCTACAAAACACCACAAAGACGCTCGGATAATGCACATACCTGAGTCCTCAGGAGCTCTATCTCTTCGTGTGGTCCAAAGTTGTAACCACTCTGCGCACCACTGTATGCCAGAGCCAACTGTTGGGAGAGACGATGATTCTCAGCTTCAAGGCTGAAGAAAGCAAGAAGTGAAAACAGAGAAATATATTTTAACAGGTAGAACTCAGTTAAGAACTTCATATCTATAAAACGCAGAGGTCCGTTTTACACTGGGTTCCTGTGCACACATATGCACCAGAGCAAAGCATCCTGGGTCAATGAGACAACATCGACAATAAAACGAAAACAGCAGAACTTGTCTGCTAAAAATACTACGAGCACGGCGGTTTTACCCATACATATATCTTATTAGACATTTTAGTGTGTAGTATCACTGTATATTTGTACGAGTCATGCAGTATTTTGGCGAGCCTGAAGAGCGAGTCAAAATACAAATGATGAGTATTATCCAATGTTTTCGTTTCCCCGAAATTCTGACTTGCCAAGGTTTTTGATCTTTCGCGTGGTCGGGGGAATGAGACGAGTACAAATATCGTGTGATATTTGTACTCGTTTCGCGCGTTATTTGTACTCTACGGAGTAGTGTTGGATAATATTATCAGGTATGTGCCTTCATGTACCACACACATTGAAAATGGTAGATGATTTCGCCGAATCTGTCGCAGTAGCGTATGATTTTTGTAATGACGAAACAAATCACAAAAAACTAATCGTATCTGACTATTTAATCACACTTTTGCAAAAAACGCAATGGCTCTTAGCGCGGTAAACACTCAACTGGTGCCAACTGAGGGAAAACTTGAATCTAGAACCAAGCGCGGGAAAACATACAACGAATGTCAAGCGCGAGAAACGCGCGTAAAGCTAAGCCACGATTACTTATGGTTTTCCTGACTGGCCATAAAAACGTTGCTTTGATAGGTTTTAGGTAGAGCACGTTGCTCGAGAATTTAGAACTAATTAATTTTAAAAAGGCTCTCAGCGTAGAACTAAAGCAAAGACCTGACGTTTATAAGCTAGGAGTCTACATCTCTGGTAATAGAACGGCTTTTTCGCGAACCAGTATATAGCCAATCGCGTTAAAGCATTTTCCACTCGTAATTTGGAACAATCACATTATACGTGCAAGCCGTCAATTTCTTCGCAATAAACTACGCCGTTTTCGGCGCGCAAGGTTTCTAAAGCCTACCCTGCGATGGGCTAGCATCCCATCCAGGGTAGAAGTAGAAATACTCCTAGTCGCTTAATGCTACGGAAACCGGGATAAGCTCCGGCGGTATGAGCCACTAGTAGGCTCGACGCAGACTTTACCTTTTACTCGCGAAAGACATTGTACGCGCCCAAATAATAGTTGTAGATTTCTAGCTTATGAACTTCTGCAAGCACATAATTTTCGTCCTATGACCACGCTGCGAGTGTGAACGTGTCTATTCAAATCTCTGTACATTGAGTGCATTGGGACGTCTTAAGTTAGCGACTTACCGCCTTGCAACACTCTCGAGCTCATTACATCTCGTTCCCAATGACGTGACCTCTTGAGCCAAGTTACGAACCTGTTCTTCCTGTTTTCTCTTGATTCGCACCAAGTCCCTGTTTTCGATCCGCAGAGCATTAGTTTCGGTCTTTGCATCCAGGGCACCCCACTCAGGAGACTTTGTGGCTTTTGCAAAGCCGGACGAAGCAGGGACGTCTGGTGAGATGTGACCGTTCATTCCTGAGCCCTGTGGGGAGAGAGGTGGGGAGAAACTTTCTTCCGAAGCAAGAGAGTACGCTGGTTCTCTTGAAGAAAGTGCCTCTTCGGACGCAGCAAAGTTTACTTCAGGAGGAACGTGATTTTCCTGTCGAAGTGGATGGTCTTCTTGGGCCTGCTCTGGAGTCTGAAAATATCATGATAACAAAGTATTTGACGTTATTATATATAACAGAAATGACGTAAATAAAACGTACAACTGAACAACTAGAAATGGCTTATTACGGCACTCACGTCCGCACAGGAAACCCAGGCTCACAACAGGAATACTAATCGACAACACACTAACGGAATTTGATCGAGAAATATAGCTAGCTGTATACATTGTGAAATTACAATGAACACTTATTACCGTTTTTAACAACTTCAAATAATGTTCACAAGGCGGTTCAATGCCCGTTTAAGCGACATTTCAGCAAGTATTAGAAGCGGTGAACCCCAAAAATTCTAAAACGCGCTGATATGAACTGAGCTAAAAGAGTATGCGGAAATAACTGGAATACATTGGTATTGTTTGAAGCGGTATGTGGACTTAATTATGTTTACAGTTAGTTTTCTAGCAGCGAAATCATTTTATGATAGCCCATTGTAAATCGGTTACATTTTGTTGTCTAGTAAACTGTTTGCGAGTTTCCTCGGTTTTGACCTCTTAGACCCAGCCGCTAAGCAAGGAAATAAGCCTTTTTAACTCAACCGTTCAAAGCCGAGAGAAGCTTAACGGTCAAGCTAGCTACAAACTAAACGAGATGAGCTTGCACGGAAGTGAATAGTTTCGAACTCCGTTTTAAAATTTTAATTCCAAGAAAGAGACCGTCTTTTAAAACAGTCAGTGTTCGGATCAATTCGTTTGTTTTAGAGGAATTATCATCTCGAACCAGCTTACATTTCATTCCTTAATAACACCGATACATGCTGGTGATTGAAAGCGAAATTTTTCTTTTTAGTTCATTAGTGAATTCCATGGAGAGGTAGTCTTGTCCATATTCATACGTCGGAAAATCACTTAAAAAGTGTTCCCTGACCCGCATGTAAATCTTCTCCTTCGAAGTCCAAATTCTTATTCACGATTGTCTTACATTTCGCTCAATGTGAGCTTTGAGAACTTGGCAATTGATCAAGACAATATATTCCAAGACCTTAGCCTGAACTGAACAGCAATGAAAACATTTCAGTCTTCATTCTTGCCAGCTGTAACAGGACACGAGATAATTCAGGGTACTGAAAAGAGATGTACTTGTTTATAGTCAGATTTAACTAAAACAAACGACTGGAAATTGATTGTCAAAGCGACATTACCAAACGGAAAAGCAAAAGAATACATCTATGTTACCACAATTGTCCATGGCGAGGAGAGCAATAATTCCATGAAATCTTGTGTGATATCAACTCTAGTTTAGTAACGGCAGTTTCAGTTTTGGCATTTATATCGGCTTCACGTATCATGCCGCTAAATTTAATATTTCAGTTTGGTTTGGGATTTTTTTTTAAGCGAAACCGGGGAATTTTTTCACGAATCGACTGAGGCGGAAGTGAAATATCTGTTGTTCTTCAACAATGCGATACACAGATCAAACAAAATGAAACTATTTTTGAACGAACCAATCAAGGCGATCGAGCCGATTTGCTCGACTGATCTTAAAGAGTAATATTTCACCATAAATGGCAATAATTCACAACCGAAAGCAGTAGATAATTAACGATATCATTTACCATAATACGGTTGTCTCAGACGTCCGAGGTCGATCGCGGCCGCTTCGCTTTCCCTCAAAATTCAGTCCGGCATTCACTTTCTACGACGAACTTTTAGCTGGAATTACGGAAACGAAATTTGCTATTTACGACTTCAAGTTAACTAAAACTACTCGCCAGCTTACCAAACGACTTTGTACAAAAGTCCTTTCGAAAACTCGCTGAAAACTGCTCTCGCATACGAGTGTTTTCTCTACATGAATTGCTCTAACTTTGCTTCATCGAGCGAAACTGTACAAACTTAAAGAAACCCTGTGCAACTGCTTCATTTAAACTTCCTGTTTCGAATTCTGCTCAGCAATTGATTTCAAACAAATTTTCGGGACAAATTTGTTGCTTTTTGTAGTTATTTCCCCAAGATCGTCCACATCCTTCCAGCTCAACTTCCATTCAGTTTCTTGAAAATAAAAATAGATCATGAAAGAAGCTAAAGAAAGAGTTAACAAAGAAAGTTTATCATTCGGACAATATAACGCTGAAGGGAAGTCAAAGGGTAAGTGAGATATTTTAGACTTCCGTGTTTCAATTAGCGTGACAACACCGACAGGTATAAGCCTGAATTGCCAAATAAAACGTAACAAATAACTCTCAGATGGAAAAATATGAATGACTGTTCGATTGAAAATTTTAAATCAGTATCTTTCAAGAAGATCGTGTCGGGACGAACGCTATCTGCTAGTAGCGGAGTTTTAGGGTACTCATGTGTACGAAACTACAGCGATGAACTCGAAGTTGAGAGAGGGAAAGAGTTTGAGTGCCAATCAACAGAATACCGACTGGAAATTACCGTCTCTACTGTAAATCAGAAGTGTTTTTAAGCACTACCAAGAAATGTTGTTGCTGTTGTATTCGAAAGTATTAAAACTTGGCTTGGAAGTTAAGATGCACTTAAACTGAACGTATTACCTAAAACCGAAGCCCATATATAGCTTGAGTGGGAAAACCCCATTGATGCTGGGGACAATGCGAAGTGATTAAAATGATACGCCCTGATTGTGTCGCCCAATTTTCTTGACCCGAAGTCAAATTTGTTTTTTTTTGGCTAAAAATAAACTTAAGTTAAGATATTTTTAGAACTAATGACGGTTTTTGTTTACAAACATTTTTTAGTTACTTATAATTTTTTTCGGTTAAACACTCTTCCTGGTAGGAGATCGTCGTTACCATACTTAAAATGAATCGTGAAAGTCTAAGAGAAGTTCGCGATTTTGTTCACCATTTTGATCGATAGTAAATAATTTCCGTTAAATCATAATGTCTGAACTATTTCTATTCTGTAATATTAAGAAACCTAGCTGGAAGGCGGAGGTGGTTGGATTTAGGCTGCGACCACAAAACGTTCCAGTGTTTAAAATCGCCGTCATAGGCAACTTGATAGAAAATAGTGTACATACAGTATTTTGTGAGAATGTTTTTCACTGAGTGCGGAGAACTTTAACCCGAATTTCTTAATTCCACAAAGGAGCATTTCTTTCAACAAATTTCTCAGAAAAAAATAGAATTAAACTTTTAAATTTCTGTTTGAAGTAGGTTCGATGTCTAGCCGTTTTGTGCACGGGGGTTACTTGTCCGACACAACGGCGATATACACTTTCGAGTCTTTCGGCAGCGGCGAGTAGTGCACCCTTAAATAAACTGCGCATTATTGCACACAGCTGACAAGGCAAATATAATAAAACCACAAGCTAGCCGGCTGACTTAAAATTCTCGCTGTGTGGGTGGATTTCATGAAGCCTACGGCGAATAACATTGAGCGCCGAAGGGTCTTGACGAAAGTGTGTGGGCGGTTGAAATCGAGCCAGACGGATGTTCGTACCAACAGTACCATGGAAACTGTTTTCAAAATGAAGAATTTGCTGCGAGCTCTATAAAACACCCAGTCGAATCTGAGTGAGCGGGTGACAAACTTACCTTTTAAGCTTTCTTGGTTTCACGCCAATTGATTCTTTTTAGATCTTTCCAAAAAGTCAGTGTAAAAATATAACAAGCGCTCCGGTAGTTTCTTAGCTTCGTCTGGTTTGCGTCTAAAAACCGTTTGATTTACCAAACTGGGGTCAGATTTATTTGTTGCGTAGGGCAGACGGCTCTAGAAGTAGACGCCCGGCTGAATGTCCGCCCAGATAGGTTATTTCCAGCCGTGATGTGACACTTCGAAGGTCCTCACATGACCAGCGAGACGCCGAGTAACATTACTGTAAATGGTCTCTTACTTTACCACATTGGAATTGTAATGTTGTTTTCGCGTAGGATTAAATTTGAAAGAACAATGAAAAAGTGTTTTTCCCTTTCCTTCATCATTCACAAAATTACCTACGCTCCGTTCCAAAGAAGAGAACAAATTCCGCTTCGCTGATGATCTCGCAGAACGGAAGACGTAGAGAGCAACTTCACATGTGCCGCTCACGGGTTCATCGAGGTTTTTTAGGGCCCAAGTCCAAACAATACAAACATACATAGCTGTGTTGTAACGAAACAGAAAAAAATTTCCCTTTCACACTTGAATAAACAAGAATAATTTCTCAGAAATATTTAATATTCATGGTCGGCTGCGCAGATCAGTTGCATAATAAATTTTAGTGTGGACCAGAAATGTGGAGTAATTTTATACCTTTCAATAATTTTATCCCCGTCTAAACATGCTTGCATCAGCTAAACAATCAACAGATATGCCAGTATTGTATTACCTCCTCGTTTTCGATATTCGCCATCGCTTGTAGCTTCTTTCTTTGTTTTGATAAAAGCTTGGCATCTTTCCGCGTTTCTCGTAGCTGTAATTTCAAGATGTCGCTATTGCTCAACGTCTCCAGGTATTGCTCCCTTTCCATGGAAAGTCGCTCGACTTCTTTTTGAAGTTCAGCAAATCGCTGAGTTGACGTGTCGTTAATTTCTTCCATTCTTGTCGCTGTGTCGCTCTTTGAATTAGCTTCATCGATCCGCTCAATTGCAATTCGTTCAAGAAGCGAATGTACGGTCGCTAAAGGGAAAACTAAACATCAACTTCGACGAAACAAGACATCACACGTGTTCCCCCTTTTCTAAGATGTAGTTCGCTGCCACAAACTTCTGAGAAAAGCGGGAGAAAAAATGCTTTATGAAGCATTAAATCCGCCCGCCATCTTGAATGCAAATCACTCATATCTGCTTTGCATGCTACATATAACACGACATTTAAAACTCAACGGGGAAAGCAAAAATAATCTGAATAACACAAAGACTGCTAGCAAACTATCGCAAACGTACCTTCCTTTTGAGCAGTAAAGGAAAACTTAAGGGATTTATCCCTTAACAATAGATGCAGTCTGGTCGATGCGTAATACAATATGAAAATTGGCATGTTTGAAGCAGTTTATAATTCATGACGTGGAGTGTCGGGGGAATCCCCGGAATATAAAAACACTTTGACACAAGCTCAGGAAATTACGATTTAGGCGATGCTGAACAATGCTTTATTTTTTCCAAACTCTCGGTTTCCTTTCATGTGCGTCCTTTATCTCTTCAACTGTGCAAAATAAGCAGTTTTGGAAATGGCGAATGCATATGCATGGTATGCGACTAGTGAAAAGTTGTCTTTAAACATGGAGTAAACAAGTTTCAAAGTTACGCTGAACCAATTGCAACGCAAGTCCCCGGCCCAACCGCAGCGTCGACAGACCAAGACACAGTTTATTTGACATATTTGAAATTAATTTTAAACGGCAGTATGAAGCTGGTGGACCTCAAAAGAATCAAAGTTTTAGATGTTACAAAATATGTTCGAAAAATTACTGGGTTTAACAATTGTATTAGTTTCTTAAAATACGATTACCGCTGGCATACTATCTCTTGAAAAAGAAAGTCAAAGTTCTTCAAACTTAGCTACACAAGCTAAATCAAGCTTTGCATGTAAGATTTTGGGGACTTACTGGATTCCTGGATAAGGAAGAATGGGAGGGGGGGGGGGGGGGGTTATTTTCGAAGTTTAGGATAATCGCACGCTCTAACGCAAACTTCGCCGTAATGATGGAAATTTTTCCTGCTTATGACCGTTAATGGCTAAAACAATTACTATTTGCTGGTGGAAAAAAGCTTTGTAGATGCCACGAGTACGACCTAGACCCAGGCTTGGGTGACCAAGCGTGCGTACCACGTGCTCATTCAGTTCCCTTGCCAAGCTTCTGAATCGCAAAACTAGCACATTTTAACGTCTGATTCTACAGGATCGGTGTTTTGACTTAATTATACAAAGTTCGTTAGCTTCATTTACTAACCAACCGTAACGACTGCCATCTTTTTTAAATACAGACTCTGAACAAGACTTACATGTAAATGCAAAAAAGGCCCTTGACCTTACCTTCAGTTTGAAGTGAAACGAAACGACATCAGCTGCCTTGCTTGGAGACAACTTGTCTATAATATGACTGAACTAACTTACTGCGAATTGGTTGCATGTGGTCGCTTTTTTCCGCTTAAAATCTTGAATAACTTGTTTCAATTGTGCAGCTCATGACAGAAATCGCTCGTTTGTGCCACGTCAGCGAAAACCTAACGTAAACTGCTCGTGCGCGGTGACATGCTTGTTGCACATGTCGCGTGCAAGTATTTTTACTACATA
Organism: Meandrina meandrites; assembly: GCA_963693305.1. Classification (NCBI taxonomy): domain Eukaryota; kingdom Metazoa; phylum Cnidaria; class Anthozoa; order Scleractinia; family Meandrinidae; genus Meandrina; species Meandrina meandrites. Next base: position 22,900,729 of record OY855915.1, read on the forward strand.
AAATAAGGATAATAATCCGGCAAAATTTGAAAACGCATTTTTTTTCTCCGGTTTGGTCAACCGTCCACACTAAAACGGCGTTTTCGGTGGAGCTTTTCGAAAACGGTCTCCAGAGTGGAGAAATTTGAAAACGCCGGCTAGGTGGTGTAGTGTGGACGGCCGTAAACGGAGCTTTTCGAAAACGCTGACGTCAAATGGCCATGTGCTCTCTGTCATCATGGATAGTAAAGAGACTGTTGGCTAAACTGTAGAATACCGGGCCACTTATTTGCATCTCATTGAATTTGAATAGTTCCTTTTGTTTCAATATGCTTCGTTCTAAAAAGCGTTCAGAGATATGTAAATAAGTGGCCCGGTATTCTAAAATCGCTCCAGACTGTTTACTATCCATGCTGTTATAGCCCCGTTTAGGTTTGATTTCAGTACAATAGAGGTTTTGGATGGCGACCATGTTGCATGGCACGAACAATAGAATATTACTTCTATGGGACAAAATGTTCATTCTAATGCAAACATTTTTATTGTTCCTGCCATGTAAAATGGCCGCCATGCAAAAACTCTAAGCTCTGCGCGTGAGTTATTAAATTAATTTCTTTCGCCGTTCTCTGGGTCAAATGAAATGAAATTATTAGGAATTGATCGCTGTCTTGAAATATGAAATAGAATTAGTAGTTATTTGATTGATGTTATCCCAGGCGTCGACAAAAACATTAAATTCCCTAATTTGAATTTAGTGTGGGCTCCAGTAATAATGTAGGCGTGCTCTGCCATTCATCTTGGGCCAGTGCCGCGTTTCGTTTTCAAATTTATCCGGATTAGTGTGGACGGTGAAAATATTGAAAATGATACGAAAACGATAGTGTGCCGAACGGAAAACATTTTATCCGTTTTCGAGGCGAAAACTCCGTTTTCAAATTTATCCGGATTAGTGTGGACGGTGAAAATATTGAAAATGATACGAAAACGATAGTGTGCCGAACGGAAAACATTTTATCCGTTTTCGAGGCGAAAACTCCGTTTTCAAATTTATCCGGATTGGTGTGGACGGGGCCTAATACTACTCAAATTGTAAGAACTGAAGTTTTTCCTTCTTATTATTATTTGCATACCTAGATTACAAGCAGTCCTTCTTTTTTCTTAGCCACGTCCGAGAGTGAAGCTTAACTGGCCGTGCAAGTTAAAAAATGACCGTGGGAAACCTGGGGCGAGAAGTATACACACGTTGAATACTTCCGTCTGCTTGCGACTTTGTTTGGAGGCTTAATTCTGCCAGCATAATTTCAAGAATAATTATAGAGCGTTTTCACTCACGTGACCAGCGGCCATATTGGTTTAACTAAACAATGGACGATTTTTGAATAAAAATAGATTTTAGTTCCCGGTGGGATGGCCAATATGGCCGCCGTGACGTCATGTGAAAACGCTCAAAACTACTTCGGACAGCGGGCATTTATATGCCGGCAGAATTCCGCATTTTCGAGCAATGTCGTCACGCATAATTAGCCAGTTTGCGTGCTGAATTTTTCCAAGCCTTCCGTTTGGCCACATAATCATTAAGACACTACCTCTCTGGAACCTCTATTTTCATTCGCTGACTGTAAACACTACCTCTATTGTTATTCAGGGCTAGGGGCATTGTTATGAGCTGTTATCATAATGGACTCGCGTACAAATTGACCAATCAACTTTTTTATTCATTTTGACTGCACGCGCGCCTCTTTGCGCGCGCTGGGCTTTGAACGTTACTTTAATTTTGAATAATAGTTCTAAGCTGAAACGTTTGGTCTTTAAATAACCTTTTTTGACACTTTTATACCTTGAACCATTTTTTATTTTTCACTATGAATCATCCAAGTGCCACGCAGTAATTTGAACTTTTATTTATGATTTATTTGTTACGTATTATTCATGCTATGAGGAAAATAAGTTGTCGACCAGTTGACCACACGCGCATAGAGAATGAAACAAACCTCAGTGAAGCCAAACCGCCATTTTACTTTGTTTTCTTTTATAACCCTGAAGATGTTTTATATTTTCAGTCAGCTCGAGGACGTCATCACTAATTTGTCAAGTGTGTCCTTGCGCGCGCAAATTTAAATTCGAAAAATGGCGAATTAACGATTTCAACGTTTTGCGCGCGTACACTTTTAAAATTCAGTTCACGATAAAAAGAACCAGTTGTTGTGTACATAATATGAATCTGTTACAAAGAATTTTATTTCCTCTCGTCGCAGTTCTTTGTTTAGGATCGAGGAACATTTATACTCAAGGAACCAATTCTTCGTTGGCTTGTAGCGGTGCAACAAATTGCCAAACATGCGTGGAAGATTCTTCTTGCTTTTGGTGTGAAACGCAGCAGTCATGTAAAGTCTACGGCGTGAATAACAAGGAAGAAGAAACAAAAGACTGCGGTGAATGGAGCTGGAAGAGCTGTCAGAAACCAGATGCACCGCTGATAGCGATTATAAGTGGTTGTGCTTCGGCAGTGTTGATTTGTGGTGGGTGCATTTTTTTAATAGTCTTGATTTAATACTCTTACGTTTGCGCTGCAGAGAGTAAAAATAGTCAGTTTGGCGTAAAAAATTAATCGAACTTTTAGCAAACGATTTGGAGCAAGTCTGATTCACAAAAATCTGTCCCTTGTATTGAGACCCTGCCGGGGGGTGGGGGGAGTCCCGCGCCGCTTGCCTGAATTTAAAAATGTGCCATGTCGGTGTTTTATGGTACTTTTGGCATCGCTGTCGGAGTTTTGGCGAGAAAGCTTGTCTTTTGTCGCGATTTCATTCTGTGCTGTCCTTACTTTTTAAATTGGGCCATTTCGCTTATCGAAATTTACCCTGGCAGGACCTCTGTATTTATTGGTATGCCTGTTGTCAGTTTTTTGTTTGTTTCTATTCTAGTTCTACTGGTGCTCGTCTGTATCAAACGGGATCTCTGGAATCGAATGATAAAGTCGCGCTTTCGTGACAGATGGGACAGAGAAGGCTTGTTCGAGCAAGAAGAGCGATTCGACAGAAAAAGAAAACACAAGAAAAAGCTGGGCAACAAAGCGCAAAAGTTCGCAGAAAAATATCAACTAAACGACTCCTCGACATTCTTGTATTCACCGTAACACGTGACTGACTCGAACCAGTTCCCCATTTGAGTAAACATTGAGCTGAGGTCGAACACAGGGTCAGGCGCAAAAGATGATTGTTAAATGTTTTGTAATAACAAATTCGTTTTTATAATAGCAGAACGATTAAAGGACCAGGATAGTAGTTAAGCTAGGCCAATTTCTTTTTATGTGGAACGTAAGCGACAATATTTATTTTAGAACAAATAAAAATCGAGTTGAAGAAAAACCCTTTCCTAGTTTACTAAAACGTTTTCAATTCAGGGACTAAGGCGCAATTCTCGGTGCAACGGCGACGACAACAACAATAAAACTAGAGTACAACAAAGACAAAGATAACGAGTGAAATCAGAAGACAAGGGTTAAACCTCTCGCTTTTTTCCACTTACCGTTATTCGCACTTATCCCCAACTAACTACATATCTGACCAATCACAACCAGCGTGAAGAACGCAATCAACCAATCAGCAGAAACAAGCACCTGTTGCCAAGCGCGGGAAAACTAGCAAACGGTGCTGGACGCGGAAACCATGAAACCGGTGTCAGGCCGTGAAAGCTTGCAACCTGTGCCAAACGCGCAAAGTCATACAACAAGTGTCAAGCGCGGGAACCCATGTAACAGGTGCCAACCGCGGGAAAATAAGCGATTAGTTTAAGGTTTGCTGCTGATTTATTAAAGAAAAAGTCATATCGTGTTTGTTCCTTTGCAAGGATTATATTAATCATAGGACTTGAAGTCCAAAATATAACGTAAATAAGTAAAAACAGCACAAGTCGCATGCATAGAAATATCTCTAGTTTTAAGAACTGAAGGTATTATGGAATAGCCAGGATAGCAAAGAAATTAACAATGAGAAATGTAAGTTTTTTAAAAAAGTTTAGGTAGATGTTTATCACGTGCTGTCGTTCGAAGATGAACCAGGCTTGTCACGTGACAAATGAACACGATACATTCCTAATATGGTATGGCTTACTTTTACTTTACGAAGTCTCCAATCAGGAGATAGATAAAAAAATATCTTGAAGCAAGGATCTAAATGCGCTTCAGTTAGCCTGGTGCTGCTTTCATCTGTGAATTTTAGTTTTCTAACAATTCTTTACTCCGTTTCCCAAGGTTAAATTGTTCAGGTACAAACTAATTCTGTCTCAGATGATATAGTGCTCCCGCAGTTTCCATCTCACGTGTCTCCTTCGCCTTCACTGTCGTCAAAACGAATATGACTTTGTCGTTGTACTTGTAGTGCCTCAGCCTTTCTCGTGACCTAAAATTTAACGCGTCAGAAAAATCAAAGCTAAGGAAATGTTCAGAGAAAGTTTTCACTCAGGAGACATTAAGACTTGTTGTTTTAATACGTGGGCGCGGAGGGGAAGTGGGGAAACACTTACGGACAATTTAACGCGCGAACCTACAAGAGGAAAAACAGTGATCTGTTTGTGGGAAGGAAGGAAAATCTTCTTTCGTTGTGGTAAAAAAAACACGCCTAATTCACGAGTAGGCATGCGTGCGGATAGACGTCTCGTTACCCATGGTAAAGGTTAATTCTCGATCGAGCCAAGTGGCCCATCAGGCCGGAGCTTATCCCGGTTATAGTAGCATTAAGTGACTAGGAGTATTTCTACTCCCCCCTGGATGGGATGCTAGTCCATCGCAGGGCTACCCCCAGCACTAAATTTGCCAGTACCCATTTATACAGAGAGGCACTAGTAAGGCGTCTTGCCCAAGAACACAAGACGATGACTCCGCCCAGGGCTTGAACCCAGACCGTTCGATCCGGAGTCCAGCGCACTAACCATTAGGTCACCCCCCCCCCCCCCCCCCGCTTCATCGTGGTAACATAAAAAACACCTAATTCACAGGTCGGCATGCGTACAGCATGTCTAGACGTCTCGTTGACTATGCAGTGACTGGCAAAGAAAGAAGGACAAGCAAGTTGAATGAATGACACACAAAAGAGAAGGAAGAAATAAAATGTACGACTGTACCTTTTCAACGCCCCTTTTCTTTCCTCTCTTTGAATTAAATCTGTTTACGCGATCGGCGTTTATCTTCTCCCAATATGCTCTCTCATCCTCTTCTGCATATTAAAAGAAATAAATAATCAAAAAACTGTACACCCTTTCGGACTAACTGTACGCTGAAGGCATTTGAAACTGTAGCTAATGGAAAAGAGTTTATAGAATAAGCCCATTTTTTCTTGAAAATCATTTCCGTGAATTCCTCGACTCAGAACCAAAACGCAATAAATATGGATTTATTACTGATATGGCAACAACGGCGGCAACAGTGACTACAACAATTGGCGGGGAAAATCGAGGGCAATCCCGAGCGGGATATAGGCCCATTTTGCCAACTCGAGTAGCCAATCACAACACAGGGTTTACCTCATATTGCCCACTCGTGGGGCCAACCATAAAATAATAGCCAGTAAACAAACAAACAAACAAACAAACAAACAAACAAACAATAAGAGGTATGGAACAACGCTAACCTGTTAGTTTGTGGAGTTCTAATTGATCGTTTGTCTTTGACATCGTTTCAAACACTGAACTACACTTTTCCGCAGTGTGGAAGCGAACATAACCCTACAAAGAGCAAAAATACATACCACTTTAAAGAAAACACACTTTCTACAAGAAAAGATACACATTTTGCATACAAACGCTGTATAATGATTGTAAAATAACCAACCAGTCGGGAGAACAAGTGCTGCTTCCGGAAAATCCCTGAGAGTACACGAACAGCTTCCGAATCATATAGTCCAATCAGAACAAGCGCAAACTACTTAAAACTTGCCGGGTCCGTTTGCCGTCATGGACTTTCGATATCATAATGATACTAAGCAACCTTTCTGACTGCAGTCGCGGGCTCAGTCAATACTCGGAGACACGTTACGAACTTTTGATGACGTAATTTGAAATTTCTCGCCTTTTTCCTCGTTTGCTCACGCGGCCGGACGGCAACTCGCATTCAAGGAGAAAACCACTCGCCATCTAATATATTTTACAGATGCACTATGTGTTCCAAGTCCTCGTATTTTTAAATAAAATCAAGGCATTCCCTTTTCCTCACCTCATCACTTCCCTCTGCTAACTCCAAATAAGCTACTGGCGCATACGAAGAAAACTTGTCCTACAAGTACGAAAAAATTAATAAAGAATTACACGACAGCAAAAACTTCAAAACTACATAAACCAAATCAAACTTACAGGGCCCGCGCAGCAAGATTTTGACTGGGGGGGCTTAAACGTGAGCCAGCTTCTTTTTTTTTTTTTTCGGGGGGGGGGGGGGGTGGGGGAAGTGGCATGCTACCCTTGGAAAATTTGGGTTTTAGTTACTCTCAGACACCGGAAGGTCTTTCTAAAATTATGCTGCTTAAACGTAGGGTCTGCAAGAGATTACTGCAATTTATTTGCGCTGGCCTTCGAGCTGGCGTTATTTAGATTTGTTACATCGCACCGATGAGTCCCAAAAAGGACGAAACAGCTGTCCCTGCTTTATCGGTTCTGTTCCTGTTGGTGTCTTGCAAAGTTAATTTTACACGTAGTATCAGCCTTGTTGTAATGTCTTTGCAATATTAGTAGATTCAACATTTAGAACCAGACCTATAGATTCATTATCAAATCCTGCTTGAAACAATATAATTTACTCCAACCCAGTATTACTGCCATTAGCCTTTACAAACCTTGAATCCGCCGTTTTCTGCTACATTTCATATATCATATATCAATCAATAGAAATTAACGAATAAAATTTTAGTATAAATTAATTTGTTCAACGACGCCGAAATTTCTCTTCTGTTATTGCTATGATCTGCAAATTCGTTTGAGATGTCAAAAAGTCATTCTTCATGACTTTCATCATTGTCAGGTTGCTAAGTCTCTCTTGTGTCATTGTTGAGAAAAAATTTCAGTCTTTAGGCGCTAGGGTGCTGAATGATTGTTCACCAGGATTTACCAATATGGAACAAAATCAAAAAAACAGTTTATTACCAGCTTCTGGAAAGGCGTTCAAATGAAATACTTTTAGTAATTGTTCGTTCAATAATAATTATTTTTTACGTTTCTTTCTTTCTTTACTTGTTTATTTACTTAAGTTCTTATTATTTTTTCCTTTTACTGTGAAAAAGTGGGGGGGCTAAAGCCCCCCCAGCTCCTCCCTCTGCGCGGGCCCTGACAAGCATTTATTCTTACCCGTAATTCCTTCTTGGTCACGCCATGGCCTTGACAGTGGAATTTTAACACAACTCCGGGAGTGTATGGCAATTCTTTTACAGTTCCGCTTTCTTTTTGTGAGGATTTATTCTGGTTCTTGTTTGAAGCAGGAACCTCTTCTTGTGATTGAGTCCGAGCCTGGCTTTCAGCTTGGCTGGAATCCGTTGATGATTTCTCGTGTAGTTGTTTTTTCAAGTTGTTCATGGCTTCTCGTTGTAAATTCTTGTATTCCTTTTTCAGTTCTAGCCATTCCAACCTTCACAACGAAGAAACCAAAAAGCAAACAAAAACGAAAAGTAGGTCATTGCAAACAGCTAATTTACACTCCTGGGTAGAGCGATGCACTGTGAGCCGGAGTACTGCAAAAGCGCCTTGACCAAAAACACAACACAATGTATTTTATTATGACCTCGGCTCCAGAGTCCAGCGCGCTAACCATCAGATCTTCAAAAGTTCATTCTAAACTCTTAACCCCAACACTGTCTACGATCAAGTCCTACCTTCTCCTTACTTTTTACAGGAAAATTAAGTGGGCAGGTTAGGAGAATCAAAACTTAACTAATTAAAAACAAATTCTTAAAGAAAAATTATAGAAAATGTATGAAAACAGTAAGGAGAGTTTAGTACTTGGTCAGAGTGGAACGTTACTAACTTGGAAATCACTCGAAGGTGCGGTAATCTTGTTTCTTTCTTTTCTTTCTTCTTCCTTTTCCTCTTCTTCCGTATTTTGCTATCATTACCAGTCTCGTCCTCGCCACTTTCCTCAGCACTGTTTTTAGAATTTGAATCTGATTTATCACCCATCTTTTTTCGTTTTTGCTTAACACTTTCATCGTCGTCTGCAGAATTTGCGTGCGGCCGTTTTCGAGCTTTAACCCCACTGCCTTCTTTCTCGATACTCTTTTGCTCGCCGCCTTCTTGCCACCGAACACTTTTCTTGCCCCTCTTATCCTTTCCATCCTGCTCACTAGCCAGTCCCGCCTGTTCATTTTTTTCCCTTTCAGTTCCCTCTTCGCCGCTCTTAGAGTCTTTCCGTTTTCGTTTAATATCGACACTTGAGCTCACATCTGTTACATGTTGCTCAATTTCGCCAGAATCCACTGAGGATTCACTGATTGTTCTCCGGCGTTTCCTTCCCTTGTGCTTTTGATCATCAACTTCTGATTCACTATGAGAACGTTTTCTCTTTCCTTTTGGAATCTTGTGCTGTTCAGCAGACTGTTCTGTATTGAGACCGTTTTCGCTTTTCTCCACTGGTTCACTGGCTTGCTTGTGTTTTCCCTCTTTATTGAAGGCCTACATGAAGTTAAAAGAGACTTACAGTACATTACAACGATTCGATTTGAGAGATTTCTTGCCTGACAAAAGTGCTGTTGAATGACCTGTACCTCAATTGCACTTTAGACAGGAAGTGGTAATACAGGCTAGCTTAGGTGAAGTCTGTATCAGGCCACAGTTTACCATACTGCTAGAGCTTATCCCAGTTTCCGTAGCATGAAGCGACTAGGAGTATTTCTACTCCCCCTTGGATGAGATGTTAGTCCATTGCAGGGCTACCGCCTGTATTAAATTCGCCGGTACCCATTTATACACCTGGGTGGAGAGAGGCACTATGAGGGTAAAGTGTCTTGCCCAAGAACACAACACAATGACCCTACAAACTTGAAATGCTGGATCCACTGACTCCAATGCAGACTTTATCTTAAATTATATAATATAAACAATAACAAAATTAAATCAACTACCTCAACTGCTTCTTGAGCTCCTTTGGCAGATTCAAATTCCACAAAAGCAAATCCTTTCACATCTCCAGTGTGTTTGTACCTTGGAATGCTAAACATGACAGGAAAAGGCAGTTACTACAAACTTAACCTTTTAAGCAGGCGAGTTATGGCGAGCAGAGTGTTTCTCGTTGCTTGCACGCTCGCTTTGCTTGCCCACTCAGCTGCTTGCTATTTTGCGGCCACTCAGGCACTGCTACCAAACTCGTGGCCCCTAAAGAGAGGCTGCTTGCAGGCTAAATCTGGTTGAAAGCCATGATTACAGCAAAACAATAATTATTATGTAATAAGTTAATTTTGTTATGCCAACTCCTGACTGCAATTGTGTGGTTCCAGAAAATGTCTATACTCCCCCCACAGAGGGGATTGGGAATTCCTGGGGGGGGGGGGGGAGGGAGGCTCAAGGGCCAGAAACTTTAAGGAAATGTATGATGCCTAATTGGAATTTCCAGAGGGTTGGGGGGCCTAAGAAAAAATCCCTTCCATTGGGGGTATGGATATTTTCTGGCACCACACATTTTAGCATTACGCATTTAATTATCTAATAAGTATTTTATTATTAGATGAATAGCTGAGCAGTTGCATCAAGAAGTACCTTTGATGTGGTAAAAATTTGTTTTGTACTTAAATATAGTAAAGATAAAATTCATACCTGACATACACCACTTTCCCGTACTTGTTAAAAATTCCTTTCAGCCAGTCATGATCAGCGTAAGGTGGAAGTCTTTCCTACAACATGAAGTCAGTTGCAATTTACTTAGAATGTTTAAGAAAATGTATTTAACTGGGTTTGACATCTCCGCTAGCCTGGTAGTCCGAGGCTAGTAAAAATGAGGTCAAGCTAGTAAAATGTAACATGTACTAGCCTGCTGGCTGGTAGAAAATTTAAAAGAGTTAATATTTAATTCAATTCTTTTAAGTTCATAATTGTTAAGGGCCACAAAGTTGTGTATTGCACTAGCAAATTTCAAAAAACACTAGCCCAGTGGCTAGTGACTTAGCTGGCCAGATGTTGAACCCTGTTACATAGTCTTCATTATGTGATGTTGAATTTTCTAGGTTCAACTGTTTTGAGTTCATGTTGAAAGTTTTCACTTTTGAACCATTTACTAAGCTGACTGATAAATTTTTTAGACTATCATCAAACTACATCTTGGGATCTACTTTTGGGAGTCTTTATCTCTTACTGTTTAGAAGTTGTCAAATGTTAATAAACCTTAGGAATTTTGGAAAACAGCTGGGAATCGTCAGCCATTACTCTTTCAAAGTTTTTCTTTTCAGTTTGGGACTAACTTACAATGTAAATAGTCTCTGCATCAACATTTCTTGGTTCAGGGATAGAAGTCGTTCGTCTGACCATTGTGTTATCTTCACTGACCTAAAAACATAAAAAATATCAGGAAATTATGTTTTTCAATAAGCAGAATTCAAGGTAGCTGCTAACAGTTTCTGGCAAGAAAGGGCATTACCATGGATTCAAAACCACCTTTAGGTTAACCTTTCGAAAATATAAGGTAGCTCTGAAACTCTTCCATAAAACTTTGAAAAAACTTGTATCTTTGCTGATAACAATTTGAAAAAAAACGTGGAGGTCACTAGGCTTGTTTTCAAGTTAAAAAAAAATTAATAGCCACTTTCAGTGTTACATGCATAGCAGCTATCTTTCAACATCATCTTTTGACGTGCTGTTTAAAATGAGCCAATCACAACCAATGCATACCATTATTTGTTTCATGTCACTTCTATGAAAATGACCCCACAAGATTAGAATAGAAGGCCATGCTAGTGGACTGTTGTTGGTGGATTTCAATCCGTTTTGTTTGTTCAGCATGTCCAAAGATTGCTGTTGAAAGATTGCTGCTATATATGCATGTAACACTGAAAGCAGCTATAAGCTAAATTAAAGGTACAGTAGAATCCCTCAGTTTCTCAGAACTCCCGATTTCTAGAATCAATTTTTGTTCCCCTTGGTAGTACTTCTCTGTAATTTTACCCTCAATTTCTTGAACCTCACGTTTTCTCGAACCAATTTTCGTTTCCCCTGGAGGATAGAGAAACTGGATTCTACTGTACTTTAAACATATTATACTGTTGCCATGGTTATCTGTTATAAACATCACAAAGATGACCATTAATTGTTCACCAGTGGTTGGACATTATTAGTTAAACAGTGGAGTTGTTGATCCAACAAAGTATAAGTGCTGGAACGTGTTGAAAACCTACCTCAAGCATGGAAGACATTTTCATGGCTTTAATAACGAGGTTAATATCGTCTGTTATCTGTTTCATCCTGTTAAAACTTGCAATTATTGAAATTGCTACAACTGTTGGCAAATTAATTTAAAATAATTAAAAATAATTATAAAATCATAAATTACAGCAGCAAATATGTTTTGAGAATTTGATGGTACAGATTAGATTATGTTTTCATTAATTTTACCATATTCTGTCCTTGTTGTATCTTAGCATACATGTGTTAGTAACAGCATGATGTTGACACCATAGTTAATACTTATAGAGGGGAATAGTTATGAAGTCAGAGGTTTTTGTTCACTATTTTGGGGTTTGACCATGAACAAACCCTGAAAGAATACAATTAGCAGTTACTTGTGTTTATACAACTAACCAATGAAAACAAAGTGATCACGTAACTTATGCATAGTGTATAAGCACAAAACAAAAGATGTGCATGGTCATGGACCATCTAACCTAAATCTTGGCTTCTTTGTTTGCTCTTTTGATGTTTGCCAGGATTGCTAACCACTTCCCTGTAATAACTATGCTGATACTAAAGGGGATGAAGGGGGGGGGGGGGGGGGAGGGGGGTGACAGGGAGGAATAGAAGATGGGTATGAAATGTGGTGCCGACGTTGGGACACCTCTAAGCTCTTTACATTATACAGATTCTGTCATTGGCTGCAAGTTGTCATAATACTGGTAATATCATTGTAATCAGGAAAAACCTATTTTGCATTTACTTTTGACACACTAATTTGCATAGTTAGGTGATTTGCAAAACTAGCTTTGTCTAAGACCTCATCAGCTGATCCAATCAGTGTAACAATTTAATATAAACCTCATTCAGCAACACATTTAACCAACTCTGTGACTTGCCTCAACATTGTGTTGTCACAAAATGTTCCTGTTACATTCAATAATTGCCATTAATTTTACTTGGAAATAATGCAATAGTAATAAATGCAGTTACACTAACATCCATCTGGGTGTTTACTAATTTCTTGTTTCATGAAACGATCTTTGTGAAGGTTTGCATCACCAAAGTAAAACTCAATCTGGAATGGAATGAAAGAACAAGAGTCACTCAACCTCATCTAACTGACATAATAATTTAATTTACCATAAAATTCTAAAATATAATAGGCTCAGGGCTTATATTTGCTCAACGTCATATTCAGGTGGGCTTATTTTTGGAGAAGACTGATATACGGGGTGATTGGTGGATAGGAATTTGTCTAACAAAATGTTAAGGCTTATATGAAGGTAAAAACTGTGTCTGAAAATGTTTAGGTGCAAACAAGAATACCACACGGTAAAACTCTCCAAGCACAGCAACATATTATGAAGTCCTCAGTCGTCAAATGAAAATTACAAGTATAATACTCTCAAAAGCTATAACTATTAGCCTATGGGTTTCCCAGGGGGGGTACTCGAAGTATACATGATGGGGGGGGGGGGGGGGTCCGACGTATTTTTTTGGGTTGAAAATTTACACGCTCAGTATTTTTTTGGGTCAAGTGATCTGTCACGTATTTTTTTAGGTCTTAAAAAAATATGGGTATTTTTTTGGGTCTCATCTCCGAGCGAACTTTTCGTTGCGATCAGTGGATCAGAAAAATATTCAATTCAAACTTTTTTTCAGCGACGTGTTTTCCAGAAACAGTTTATATTAAGTCTTGTATTTTTGGGGGGTGGAAATTTTGATGCCAGGTATTTTTTTGGGTCTAAAATTTCTGGCTTGTGTATTTTTTTGGGTTTGCAAAATGAAGCTCCGTCGGACCCCCCCCCCCCCCCCCCCCTCCCTGTCAAGTATACTTCGAGTACCCCCTCTGGGATGGGTTTATATTTGGGAAGGCCTTGAATGAGCAACAGCCAGAGAAAAACGTCTGCATTTGCAGGCTACATCTCAGGGAATTTTTGCATCTGAAATATGGGGGACTTAGTATTGTGTTGCTTATTTTTGGGGATTGGGGGTGGGCAGGCTTATTTTCAGAATTTTGCAGTCATAAGCTAAAACATGCAACTGGACCTGTTCCTGGAGTTGAGCTTTTATCTTCTTTGTTCGTTTCTTGTGCTTCTTGTGCATTTCATCATCTGTTGATATTTTCAACAGGTCTTGAGAATCCATGACTTCTTTTTCATCAAATAATGGTCAATTAATTAACGAATTCCAAAACCTGACAAAAAAAGGGAAAAAAAGAATAGGTTAAATTGTGCACATACTGACACTTTTATCACAGCAACCAGGAATTGAAAATCAAAAAATTGAATTTCTGCTTGCCCTTTAGTTGTATAAGCAACTTTTTATGCTTTCTTGCCCAGAGGAATACTGTTACATGCTTGCCTAAATTTGCTTTTTGCTTTAAAATCATACTTTAGTTGGCAAATGAGTGTGCCTGAGCTCTAGCCAATCAAACAATTGATTAATAAACCAACAGAAAAATTACACCACACACACCTCTATCATGACACCATAAATGCCATGGATTTTGGTTGGTATGGAGTGAGAAATGGAGGTCCAAAGAGCTGAACTTCTAGGGGAGTCTGGGGGCATGCCCCCCTTCCCCCCCCCCCCCCCCCCATAAAAAAATGTTACAAATTTACAAGCCATTTTCTTCATTTTGGGCAAGCACCATCATCAATGCAAAGATCAACTCTAATCTTGTACCCAGATCTCCCATGACCATGGACTGGCAGATCTGGGTTCAGGATAGATGAGATCCAGCTGTGATGGTGAGGATATTGACGATTAGCACGTGTCTCTGTGAAAGTACAGCTGAAAATAAACCTTTTTATTTTTTTCCAAGAGGGCACGGTAACGAATCCTGCAATCTGATTGGTTCTTAGTGCGGGCAAGATTCTCCTATATCTGCCCACGACCAACGGTAACGCTTTCGTCAGTTTGATTTGGCAGTGAGGTGAACGAGCCCTCGAAAGTTTTGCTCTCCAAAGTTAATGTAATTGCTCACCAACCGTTGTAAATGTGAAAGGAAAAGTAAGCAGTGGAATTAAAGGCCTTGAAGTTCTCCAAAAGGCGAGTATTGATTCTCTTTATTGACAAAATCAAGTTGTACAAGTTTTATGGCCGTAGTTTGTCGATCGTTGTTTGTGCATTATTTACACTGATTTTCACGCCATTGCGCTTACCTGCAAGTCGCCGGCTTAGTTACATACCCGATTGATTCTTTCAAAAGCTAACTTAGTAACGGAATTAAAGGCTTTGAAGTTCTCCAATAGGCGGGTATTTTTTGAATTTATTGACAAAATCAAGTTATTGTTTGTCGATCGTTGTTTATGCATTTGCACTGATTTTCATGCCGTAATGCGGTTTACTGCAAGTTGCTGGTTTACAGACTCGATTTATCCTTTTAAACGCTTTGTCTTTCTGCTACTTTTCCCCAAAACCGAATACTGCTTATCACCATTCAAGAAAATGAGATGTTTTGATTAAAAACAGTTAAATTAATTCTCGCAAAATTGTGCCGTGGGCAGACGACCAAACTACACAAACTTCATTCAATTTCACTTTCGTGGCTCGAGATTTTTTTTTGCTCTCTTTTGCTGCTACATTGTGGTTCTTTTTTATTATTAAAGTTACTTTTGTCTTTTTTTCTGATGACCTTTTCCGTGAGTACTGTTCAGTTTAGCGAATTTATTTTGTTTGGCGGAAAACAAATCATTCTTCACTTTAGCCGCAGATTTTAGCGATCGATTCAACATTGGATGCGCGCGTATAATACAATAACATTTTGCAAGACAATCGTTTTAAATTTTTTTTAACCAAGTAAGAAAAAAATAAATAAGTTATTTACCGGCTTTGGGTCGGTCCATATCGTGAAAAACTGTGACCGAGGTACGGCATGATACGGACCTCCCAGCCGGCAAATAACATATATTTGTTCACATTTTTTCTGTGAGTGGTAGAAATTTTTTAAAAAGTGTGATATTTTGTCTGGATGGTGTGGCTGCGTGACATTGGGTAGAAAGGCGTGAGACTTGCTATCTACACAACACCTTTATTTGTTGTCACATCAGTGCTTTCAATAAGATTTATTTTAAGTGAGTGGCTGTCCTTGTGCGGCAGCTGTCAGGGAGCAAATGTAAAAAGGCTGTAAACACCTCACCTTTATTGGGAGCTGCATAAAATATTAGCCAGTGACTCACCAGCAGGATCCTCATTGGGTGCCAGCTCTTATTGAAAGCACTGTCCAGGGTTCATACAAAAAATCGCGACCATTTTTCCAGGACTTTTCAAGGACTTATCAAGGACCAAATTGAATTTTCAAGGACCACCTACCAGGAACGTATTTTCACAGATGATATATAAAGGCAACATTTTTAGTCCAAGCTGACAGGTTTCTAAGGCTTCAAGTGTTTGCTCCATCTCCTTTACTACATTTTTCAGTTCACTTGTCTTTTCTCGTTATTAGCTGCTTTACAACCGTGTTTTACAGTGTTTGAAGTTGCTTTACACAGGAAAAGAAAATCAGTCTATGCACAGCAAAATTGGTTTCGATGCCTCTACATTTAAAGTTGAAGAAAATTCAAGGACTTTTCAAGGACTTACACAGAAATTCAATGACTTTTCAAGGAAAAATGGAATTCAAGGACTTTTCAAGGACTCCCCCTAAAATTCAAGGACTTTTCAAGACTGTGCGAACCCTGCTGTCACATGCAAAAGATATGTCTGGTATTTTTTGCAAAGATGTGCAACAGCTTTGATGAGGTAATCATAAGGTGTTCTACTGTAGCTCCATTTGTAGGATCGTACAAGATTGAGGTACGACAAGGCAAAAAAAAATTAAATAGCCTTATGCACTAGTCATTTGTTTCCCCCGCCCCCCCACCCCCGCGACATGCGGGGACTTTGTCGGGCAATAGCGGGGGAATTACTGCAGCTTTGCGATGATTTTATGCCCAGACCCCCAGGGACTTTACCTCAAATTTGCCTGACCTAAAATACCCCCGGGAAACCCCGGGGAAATTTTCAAAAACAAATTTCTACATAATGACACCGGGCCCGAAATTGCGACCGATACGGTCACCAATGCGACTAACATTTCACCCTTGGCGACTAAAAATTCTGGTTTAGTCGCCATTTTGGCGACTACATTTCTTTATGTTGACGATGAATAATGGTCATTTTCTCAAACATTTTGTCCCTCCAGATAGTTATATCGGAAGATCTTTGCTTCTAAAACATTCAAACTGAGAAAAGAAGTCAATCCATCCTTTTCCTTTGCTGTATAAAAAGATTCTGTCACATCGGAAAACTTGCAAACAGCTGACCGTGTTTGAATTCGCCCTATAATGCTTTGCAAACCCTTGAGCACGTCATGTATGCCTATGGTTTGTGTCTCTTGTAATGTACGGCTATCTGACATGTTGACTCCTTCGAGGTTCGTAACATTTCATTAGCTTCAAAGTTAGTGGCCACAAAATCTTATATAATGTGTTTGTTTTGCTTTTCTTTTGAATATTTATGCATTGTAATTCAGTCCTTTTTTGGATTAATTTCATAGAAATGATTTTAAACAGTCGCCAAATGGCGACTTGAATTTTTTTTAATTTCGATCCCTGAATGACATAAGCAGTTTCATGGGACAAGTCCCAAGGACGTGGCCCGTAGTGTATTAAAATACTCTGAATTTCTCATCATGTGTATGTTCTACCAATGCACTTTCTTTGTCCCTTTTTGCTTTAGAATCTCAAATGCCTTTTAAACCCCCGTAAAGTAGCAATGTTGTTGCCAACTGCTATTTGTACTTCCTTCTGAAAAGGCGAACTAGCTTATAGCTATCTTGAATTTATCTTCTTAATTATTTTGCAATCACAATTTCCTAAATCTTAGCCCCTCACTGAAAGTGCTTAAAACAAAATGTAGTACATATGCCCCGTAGTGTGACAGCCACCCTGTGGCCAGGTTTCTCTCAACAAGAGTGAGTTCAAGAGGGGGTACCAAACAACTGTGTTTGTTGCTGGCATGGCTCACGATTTTCAAGTCTTCTCTCAGCTTATTGGTTATTCTCCCGCAGAAATAGACAGTCCCTTCTTTTACAAGGTCTTTCAGCTAGCCCCGGGGGGTGGTGGTTTTGCAAGGAAATTCTGCCCTGGTGGGTGGTGGAATTCCCCGTAATTAGCATCGCTTGTTTGCAAATTCCCCCGCTATGTCGCGGGGGTGGGGGAGCGGGGGAAACAAATGACTAGTGCATTAATGGCCTGGGGATGGTTTTAAATCCTTTTGTTAGTTGTCTGGATATCTGACATATTATTATCAAAACAGTGACTAAAATCTTATAACTGTACAGTGGTTCTCACTTTTGAAAACATTTAAGCTTACAACATTGCAGATTGGTGCAGTTTCAAGGAAACAAAACAAGCTTACAGCTAAACGTCTACATGAAAAGCTTTATACCTTTCAACAGTCGATGGTCACTCGAGAAATAGCTTGTCGCAATTATTACAGAGACACTCCACTAGGAATTCTATAGACTTAGCTGAGCTATCTGCTTGGGTTTACATTACTGTCATGAAAGTTTTCCAATTTGTAAGCTAGGTATGACTTGGATAATTTTACCTTGGAAGAGCCTTTCGTTTTTGAAACGTCCGCCATTGCAGGCCAGGTGGCTGTGTTGTCGGTCCAGAGGCCAGTACCCTAACCCCTCCAGGGAGAGGGGAAAACGTGGGGTAGGGTGGAGTAGGGAAAGAGGAATTCACTGTTCTGCACTACTGTACTCTGTTTCTATAAAGTTTACTTATTTCAGAATAGATTTTTTTTGTTATTTTCTTTATCCAATATCTTATTTGAGTGCCTCTGTCTTTCTTTCTCTCTAGCTCTGTTGGTTTTGTTCCTTCAACCCCGGGCTTTAAAGACCAAAATGTCCATGTCAAGAGAAATAAATAATTAGGAAGGCTCTCGTCGTTCGCTTTAAAACAACACGTCTCATGTTTTAGGTCACAGTGGCAAAATTTGTAACAGCATGCACAGAAACCAAAATATGTGCGACCTAATAACCCATGTAGAGGGAGGCAATTGGCAAGGGGGTAGGGTGGGTGTATAAAAGAAAAACGTCTTCACGGTTGCCGAAAATACACGGTTCATGGAAAACGCTTTAATCACGATTAACAGAAAGGGTTTTCACGATTCATCACAAAAATGATTTTTCACCTGTTCTTCCCCCTCCCCCCCACGAAACCAAACGGCCTCAAACTCTGTGTAGGAAAGTCTTCTATCTGCTGTTTACAATTTTCTTTTACCAATTCCAGATGTGCTTTGTTTTCTTATTTTTACATGTAACAAATGTTACTTTTAGCTGCCTTTGGGATCCAAAAAATAAAATTCACAACCTCTGCGGGAGGAGATGTTTTGAGCATCGGCATTCCCGGATCCCGCGGGAGGTCACGTGATACAGCCTGCATAGTTATAGACGTGGACCCTTCTTGTGGTTCGTTTTGCATATCTTGCAGGTTCTATAACGAGAGCTATGGCAGGCGGTAGATATGATCACTACGATTACCTTTACAAGATTGTTTTAATTGGAGATTCTGGCGTTGGAAAATCTTCACTGCTTTCTCGCTTCACGCGAAATGAATTCGACCTGGAGTCGAAATCCACCATTGGGGTTGAATTTGCTACAAGAAGCATCAAAGTCGATGGAAAGGTCATCAAAGCTCAGGTATTTATAGCTCGATTTCATGTAGACTTTTTTAAAATATGGCTTAGTTTGCGTATACTTTTGTCGAAGGCTTTAATTTAGCGGGAAAGCTATCTATTGAAATTAACTTCTGCACGATGCAAAATGTTACATTCTGACACAAGAACACGTACAACGTTAGATGAGCTCGTGTTCAGGTTAAACATGCGTACAGAACTCAAAGCATTTCTCCCTTGCATGACTGCTGGATCTTCTGAAGTAAAAATGAAAAGATGTGCTGTTTTTCCTTTGTTCATTAACAATGCAAAGCCTGTTCTGTTTTTTCAAGTGCAATCCTAAATTAATTATTAATTGCTAAGTATCGATATTTCAAAGGCATGTTTTTCTCAAGCTGACAAAGTTTTTGTCTACATTGATTGTATTATTTTCTTATAGCAAACCCTGCGGACAAAGGAATACATTCGTAGACTAAAATCGATTGTAAATCGCCTGTTTAAAAAGTCAAATAAATTTTCTTGGCCATGATCAAATTTGAAATTTATATGCAGTGACTAATGGTATTTTCAAATAAGATTGTGATAAATACGCCACGTAGCATATTTTGAACTTCCCTAATTCCTGTTTCTTGAATGCAGATATCTATATTTAGAAGTCCATGTCACAGCATAATCAGAGTGTAAACACATGTAAACTAGTTTTACATAATTATTTTTAAAGTTTAGTTTTTATTTTGGGATCTCAATGCCATATTTGCATCAACTACACTGCAAATTTTGCAAGTTCTTTTGTTTTGTTTTTCAAGTTCTTACTTGATAAATTGTCTAACCAACAAAAGAAACATAGACAGGATTCTGAGATATGTTATTTTTTTATTAATTTAAGGTGTCTATGAACCCTGTCGGAAGTGGGGTGGCCTAACAGTTAGTGCGCTGGACTCTGGATCAAGTGTTCCAGGTTTGAGCCCTGGCTGGGGTTACTGTGTTGTGTTCTAGGTTTGAGCTCTGGCTGGGGTCACTGTGTTGTGTTCTTGGGCAAGACACTTTACTCCTACAGTGCCTCTCTCCACCCAGGAGTATAAATGGGTACCAGCAAATTGTTGGGGTGGCCTGACAGAATGCTGGGCAGTAGCCTGCAATGGACTAGCATCCTGTCCAGGGGGAATAGCCAGTGGCGGATCCAAGGGAGGGGCCCGAGCCCCCACCTTATTTTTTCGGAAGTAGCGCATTTTCTTTGAAGTGTTGGAATTATCTTCGCAGAATTCAACATTCATAGTCAAGCGGGCCCCCTCCTTAGCTGAAAGTCTGGATCCGCCACTAATAGCAATACTCCTAGCTGCTGCATGCTACAAAAACCAGAGTCAAGCACTGGGAGCTTTGAGCCAGTTGGGCTTAAACAGCTTTACTTTAACTTCTACTTGATAAATAATAGAAGTAAATAATGGATGACAGAATGTGTCATCAGAATGGAATGGTAGCCCTCGCACTCAGTCAATAAAATTCATATTCAACAACTTACCATGTTTGACTGGTTGTGAATCTTATTTTACTTTTCTCAAGGTTTGGGACACAGCTGGGCAGGAGCGTTACCGTGCGATTACAAGTGCGTATTACCGTGGAGCTGTTGGTGCTGTCCTTGTCTATGATTTATCCAAACAGAAAACATTTGAGAATGTCGAAAGGTGGCTTTTAGAAGTGCGTGAGCATGCAGAGTCTTCTATCGTCACAATGCTTGTTGGGAATAAATGCGATTTGAAACATCTACGAGCTGTCCCTATGGAAGATGCCAAGAAATATGCAAATGATTCAGGATTGTCGTTCATTGAGGCTTCAGCTTTGGATTCCACAAACGTAGAAGAGGCATTTACACAAACTATTTCAAAAGTGCACGAAGTTCAGCTGACAAAAATGAGAAAGGAACTAGACATGCCGGGGCAGAA
Source organism: Meandrina meandrites (assembly GCA_963693305.1). Classification (NCBI taxonomy): domain Eukaryota; kingdom Metazoa; phylum Cnidaria; class Anthozoa; order Scleractinia; family Meandrinidae; genus Meandrina; species Meandrina meandrites. The sequence continues at coordinate 22,921,665 of OY855915.1, forward strand.
CAATGGAGCCTCCACTGGTAAAGGAAAAGTAGTTGAAGTAGATGAAACGTCGCAACCCGAGAGAAATTGTTGTGTTATTCTGTAAGGACGTGATATCAGATACTTTACTTCTAGTTTAATCCTCTGATTAATTTCCAAGAGTGATCAATGGCAAATATACTTTTAAATTATCAATTATAGCCTGCTATATCAGAATTGTAAGAATTGACAAGCCCAAACTTGAAATATTGTGATCAGTGTGTGCTACATATTTTTTACCTTGGATGGTGGTTCAGTTGAGATGTGACACAGGGTGCAGTGGGGGATCCAGACCTTCCGCTAAGGAGGGGGCCTGCTTGACTATGAATGTTGAATTCTGTGAAGATAATTTTGGCAATTCAAAGAAAATGCGCTATTTCTGAAAAAAATAAGAATGGGGCCCGGGTCTCCCTGGCCTGTCCCCTGGATCCGCCACTGGGATGTATTCTAGGAGAAAAACTACTCCAAATAACAGGGCAAATCACTCCAATAACAAAGAAACTATAAAAAGTATCATTATTATAGTATAATATTAGTTCAGAAAATTAGAGTTAGTTAGCATAAGATTATTTTGTAATCAAACACTACTGATTAACAAAATCTGCTTACTGTGAAGTGGGAGTTTGATTTGTTTAGTCACAGACATGAAAACAGACAGAATTGAACAAAGTCCTGCTACCAAAATTAATCAAAACTGTAACAAATTTGTTAACCATAACCAAATGAAAACATGACATTGAAGTTTGTTTTTTACCAAGATGCACGAGAAACCGAAAAGCATGTACAATATGATTGATGCTTACTGTGCAGTTATTTAGGCATGTAGCATACGCTGTCCAATTGCAAGCATGATGCATAAGCTGTTCTAATTTGGCTCAAATTAGATCCTAGACAGATGACCAATCAGATTTGAGAGTTTTGTTATAGTGTAGTTGGATGAGTGATTTCAGAAACATGATGTCAAATTACTGACTTGATTACTTTCTTAATGTTGTTGAACATGAGGTCCAATTACTTATTAACTATGTCAACAACAAATAATTTCAAGGCTAGGATTAGTCTTTGATAACCTCTTTTGAGTGAAAACAAGTTGCATAGAATATTCATTGCTAATCAGTGAAACAGCAAGAACAAACCCACTTAAGTGCACATAATATATTGTCACATGGATGGCATAGGTGCCCAATTACAGATATTCGGTTACTAGATCTGCAAACAGACAATCACATGATTGTGGATTGCATTGTTTAAAAAACTTAAAGATATTCAAATGAAAGATCTCCAAAACATTTTCATTCAAGGCATTTTGAAGTAAAATTACCCATTTGCATATAAAAACAAATTAAAAGTGAGTTTGAATGGATTTGGTTAGAAAGGCCATAAAAATATACCTACAGCTTGCCATTTTGCAACTTCTTCTTAAACTGGAAAATAGTCCTTTTAAATGGTTAAGCAGAGTATCAGTTCTAAAGCTGGCTTGAAGTTCCCATGTTATGTGCATCAGAATAATTATTGTCAATATTACTCAATATAATTATTTCCCCTTACTATTTTTGGTACAATTTTTCAAGAAATAATTTCAAGAGAATCTGGTTGTAAAACAAAACTTTTTGACATAAACTCTAATCACATGTGTATGTTGTTCAATTTTATCCTTGGTACATATTTTATTTTCACTTGTTTTTAACTCATGATACATTACCATACCCAAAAACAAAGGAAAATAAAATTTGAACCAAGGATAAAAATTGAACCGCAACATATACAGTATCAAGAGTAGTTAGCTCTAGAAATTATTACTTACAATGCTTTCAATAAGATTTTAAGTAGCTGGCTGCCTTGGGTGGCTGACCCATGAGGGAGCAGCATAAGAAGCTCTAAACACCTCGCCCTTACAGGGAGCTGCATGAATTTTAGCTGGACATTCCCCTCAAAACACCTGCCCGAACTCCGGCAGGTGCCAGGTGTTATTGGAAGCACTGTCCTTAGAACTGAGTTAAAAGATTTAACATTAAAGTAGAAGAAATACTAGATTGTGTTTCATATGCCGAAAATTTTAGGTAGTCAAAACTTTGTAATTGCCACTCAAATTTAAGAGATAACATGTAATATAGCCGCCGGCTTACGCAATATTACAGTACAACAAATATTAGGGGCATTTGTGAACATGGTCACGACCACAGCTCTGCAGAAGTGTGCAATCAAAAATTTTGTTTTTCAAGGAGAGTCAGCAAAAAGAACTGTTGATCTTTTATTAATTTTGTTGGTGTATAGAAGCATCGGCAGAATTAGTAATAATTACTATAAAAATTAATATTATTGGAAAAGAAAGATAATAAAAATAACTTTTATAAAACAGAAGCAAAGAAATGTTGCAAAGTTGAATTGTAGCTTTGATTTGCATGTAGTCATCGTCAATACTTTAGTCCCAAGGTGGGATGGAGGGGGGGGGGGGGGGGGGGAGTCCCATAAGAAAGGGATGGGTATGTTTATCAGAAAATTTTGAACTTGGGCTTGGCTCAAGAATGTTTTTGAACCCTTAAAGATGCATGATGAAAAATATTGGCATTCTTTTCTAAACACCCTAAAAGTGAGACTGAATTCTGCAATTGACCCCCCCCCCCCTCCCCCCTACATTGAAAGAAGGAGAATCCCCCCAGGATTTAGTCAGCAGTCTTGAAGAAGCTCATAGCATGTATACATTGTAGGCAGGGTCAACTTTTTTTTGGTAATAAAGATAAGAAAATAATTTCAACTTACCAGAGGCAGACACATGATCTTTGAGCTAATTTTAATCATTTCATGTATCGAGGCATACATTTATTTGGCCAACTCAAACCAGAAAATATGGTTAAATAGCACAATAGGGAAACTACAGTTGAATCCCAATAACTCGAACCTTCAAGGGAAATCGAAACAGGTTCGAGTTATCGGGAGTTCAAGTTATCGAGGGTAAAATTAGTAAGAAAATTACCTGAAGGGGAATCGAAAAAAGGTTTGAGTTAGCGGGAGGTTCGAGTTATTGAGGGTTCGAGTTATCGGGATTCAACTGTATGCAAAGTGCTGATTTGTGAAATAAAAGTGATTAACCAATCAAATCTCTCTAGTGGTACATGTACCATAAGCTCCCCACCCCCTCCCTTAAAATAAGTAATCCTCCAGATTCTCCAAAATATTCATTTAAGTACTTCAACTGTTCCATTTTCCATGGAAGGTGTGTAATATGGTTACCATTTCTCTTAAATATGGTACATAACTGGTAAGGGTTTGGACCAGCCTGTGGACAAGCTAATTTAGGGGTGGAGGGAGGGTGGAATGAAGTAATCTTTGTACTTCTATCCCGTAAGAAAGAACTTGTGTGCAGGCAAGGCTTGGCCCTCAAGGGGAGTTCCTATTAAAACTTTGGAAAAATTTGGGTGGCAATGCTATAGTATCTGCTATTTATTTTCACACACTTTCAAAGGGACCCAGTTTAGATAAGCAGAAAGATATTAATCTGACAATATTTTTCCCCATTTGTGAGGCCCTGCAAGGGTAAATTCCGACAAGCGACATGGGCCAAAAAGTAGCGACAGCGCTCAAACGAAATAGCGACAAACGACTGACGAAGCCAAATGTATGTCGCTAAATTTTCGACAGTGTTGTTTAGCCTTGACAAAACGCCGACACGAGAAATTTTAAAATTCCGACAAGCGACCTGGGACACCCCCCTGGCAGGGCCTCATTTTTGCAATCCCATCTCAGACTATTATAAAAAGGCTTATAATTGGAACCCCATCATAGAAGGGAGGTTAAAAAAAGGTAAGGTCTGCATATGAGCCTAGTGGCCCATCAGGCCGGAGCTTATCCCAGTTTCCGTAGCATGAAGTGACTAAGGAGTATTTCCACTCCCCCCTGGATGGGATGCTAGTCCATTGCAGGGTTACCCCCAGTAGTAATTTTGCTGGTGCCCATTTATACACCTGGGTGGAGAGAGTAAAGTGTGTTGCCCAGGAACACAACACAGTGCCCAAAAAACATTTAATAAATCATTTACCTTCAACAGGGATATTTTACACATTAAATCCATGAGCCGAAACAAGCGAGCTAAACATGAATATACCTCGTTCTTATCCATTCTAAACCATTCTCGTTCTGGGCGAAACAATGTGGGCGAAACTCGTTATGGGCGCAACTCGCTATATCCATCTGACTATGTACAGGAAAATAATTATTATAAGTTTAACAATTATTTGCTTAAAATATGTAAGCTTACTATTTTCTTTATGTTATTTTTTTTCTCTAATTGTGATGTACTTCAATTTAAATAAAAAACACAAAATGCTCAAATACAGAGGAAGTAAGATATGGAACAATCTTCTCTAGCTGTAATTCCTAAACTTCGAGCAGTCCCTATTTATTTTCGTAGTCAGTCGCGGTCGAGCGTCCGGGTCGAACTGGTGTTCAAAGCGATCCGAGCAGAGCAGTTTTATTTGTCTAAAGTTTACTTTTACCGTTCCTTTTTCAACAGCCATTCTGGAACCGTTTTGATGTTGTTCTGTCTTCCAATGTTTCCGTTGTTCGGCTCCAAACAACGGAGTACATACTGCATGGTAGGCTGTTGGCGGACAGAACCTTAAGTTACACCGCAAGTTCTCGCGACGTCACGGCGGCCATTGTTTATCGACCTTTATCCAGCAAAGGTTCTGACGTTGGGACGTTGGGTAGGTTAGCCGGTAGGGGACTTTCCCCAAAATTACGGGCGAAAAAAAAAAAAAAAAGCGAAAGAGATCTGGGTACGAGATAAACATGCCGCGCTCCAACACCCGCGAGTTTCCGCGCGCCAAGCTCTCTGTTAGTTCTGTTGGAAAGTCCGTTTCGCGCAAACTTTCTACCTCATCAATAACAACTGTCGTGACTCCAAGAGCGTTGAACACTTCTCTGGCAAGTTGTAAATAGCGTTCAAATGTTGCTCTGTCAAGCGCAGACCTGTTTGAGTGACAAAACGCATTTCTAAGAAGGCGAAGTTGATCAATCGCCAATGCAAATGTTTCGTCTTTGTTTCCAGTTTGGCTCCATACACACGCATGAACGTTTCCAGGAGTAAGTTTACGAGGATTCACGTACAAATTACTCAGTGTCTTGTAATGTCGACTTTTCCTCTTTAGGGCGAAGGAACGCGCATAAATAGTGGCCTTGAACAAGGCGGTACAATCCCATTCGTCATAAGAAAGGTTCGTGGGCACATCGGTTTTGCCACCCTCCATATTAAGAAATAACTTTCTCACAGCAATGGAGTCATCCCAAAGTTGGTTACCAGGTAGATTTCCGTACCTTTTGTCCCACATGGATCTGAAAGCTTCACGCACGGCCTTGGGAAATTCATTCAATACTATGTAACCAAACTTGAAAAAGTTCAGCTGTTCGTTCTGAAACTCCACCACAACCATCTTTTCTTATCCGCAAATGCGAAGACTGTTAACCAATGGGCGAATTCATTGCTGGACTGAATACCTGCAAAATTTAAGAATATACCAGATTACATTCTATCCGAAGTGCATATTCGATTAATTTTTACATCATGTCTTGTGGTGAGTGGTCTGAATTTTCTTAATATAGTCTGCGTCAAAATGGCCGACGAACAATTTTGCGGAGATGCATGTTTTCGAATCGAACGTGTAATTGTGTAAAATAGCGCTTTTGCGTAACCTGCCAAAACAGCTAGTTACCAGAAAACATTCACACTCCGTGTTAAGCAAAATGAAGAAATAAAATCTCGAAAATTCACCTCATAAACACTTTGACTAAGGTTTTATTAAAAAGCGCTTACCGAAGCTTTATTTAGCGGCCCAGTTAAGTACAACACCGACGGTCCGCGTTACACGCAGTTAAACCTAGTTTGCTCCTTAGCTCAGCTGAGCTCGATCCCTAATTCCACAGAAGAAATCAAAAAGCTAAGGAAAAACCTGACCTATTTATACTTCGGGAAGAATTGTTCATACCAAGACTTAAGCGAAAGAACTTACAGACTTATTGTTGTACTCAGACTGAGCTTCAAAATGCTCAGAAATATTAAAGTGTGCGAATCAGTGGGAAAATGTTCCACTGAATAATATACTGGAAGGGAAAATAATTTTATATACCATACCTTGAATAATGTGCAAAACCTGTAGATAATGGGCGAACGATGGAGGTCTGTAGGTTTACGAAGCAAATCACCGTCTTTGGGAGAAATCTGTTTGCAAATGAGATGGGTAGTGTCGAAACTGACAGCAGGGATGGAAAAACCCCTCAGAAAACGAAACAGAAAGGAGCTGGTCATTTCCAAAAATAAAAATAAACAGAGTCGGTATGAGAAAATAAGGAAATCATTCCAGGGATTCTAGAAAAACAAAAACACAATACTCGCCATTTCTGTAGATTCTTAAAAGTTTATCGTCAATGTTTTAGAAACTGATATTGATAAGGAAAAACCTTATTTGCATTTACTTTCAAACACAATATTTAAATACTACAGAGTTTCATGTTTCATCAATAGACCTCGTCAGTGGGTAGCCATATTTTGTTTTGAATTTCAGACGACTTCACTATACGATATTGCGCAAAGAATAACCCTAGTATCTAGGCAACAATAACACTATATAATACAAAACACAACAATTATAAATAATTTAAGCAAAAGCGAAGCGTTTGTGTGACGACATGACTCAGACAAGAGACAAGACTCAGACAAACAAACCGGAATGGCGGACGATTTTACTAAAACACGTTCTCAGTGTTCTAAAACAGCCGATGTTTCTAAAACCCTTTTTTTGAAACGAAAACTTCGCCTAGATTCTCTCTATTTCTATCAGAACACGCTGATGTTTTAATAATTGCGTTCGACGAAGGAGAACGCACCCTAATCGAGAAAAACTCTTGCTTTTGTGGACTATACGACGTTGTCAATTTGGCCCCCCCAGAAAATTTTTCAGGGGCGAATGACGTCATCTCCATGCCATGTGCTTCTGTTTTGCTGTTTGGAGTGATTTCTCTCGACAAAATTGTCCTGTGTTATGGTCTGTTATCGCTGCTGTTTGGAGGGTTTTCATCCAAGGTAGAAGAGTTTTAATCAGCCACCGAACGTCGTAAAAGGAGTGGAAATCGAATAACTCGATTCGTTGTTTTATAGGCAAGGTAAACCAGCGTGTTTGCATGCAAAACGATTCACAAAACTAGCTAAAATTTCAAATCGTTAGCATTTCATGTAAAACGAGTGAGTAGAATAAGGATCAAAATTGTTTTATCGCTTCTTTGAATTTGTATTCTATAGTTATTCGCAGAATGTTTAGGCATTTTGATGAGGAAATCATTATTGAATATTATGAGTGTATTGACTATGAACGAAAAGTTGATGTGCTGTGCCTCGATCTATTTTCAAATTGAAGTGAAAGTATTTGTAGAAGTCTGTGGAGTTTTAGAAGTTGTGTAGTGCTCTGTGTAGTGCCAAAAGATATTAAACAACTAAAGTGAAATAAATAATTATTTGTCGTGTACATGATAATTCATTTCTATTCCATATGAATTTTAGTGTAAAAATGAATGCAAATTGCCCATTCATTTATGACTTTGTACGTTTCTGCTTTGTGAATGTCACATGAAGTGCTAGGAGCGACTTCTATTCACGTTGTTTTACAATATTCTGACATCAATGAGAATTTGCCGTGCCATTCATTATTTGAGGTTCTTTTTGACCTTTGGTAAACAATCACTGCTATGATGACAGATCATGTTTCCGTCCCGTTGAATGGCTTCTTGTGTAACAGTGTAACACCCAGTTTACGATAACATAGCTTGCAAGCAAAGAAAAATTCTGCTTTAACATATCAAGAACTGCTACAGTGTCACAATTTTTTCACAGTTTATTGAACCCCTTCGAAAAGAACACAACCCATTTCTTGATGCGACAAATTCCAGTTTATTTTGCAGAGATGTTCTTTTGGCTCGTCACGCAATCTTTCCTCCAAAATGTTGTGTGATGAGATTCCTCTCTCGCTCATCCTCGTCGCTCCATTTGAGGCGTATTAAATTGCATAGTTTGCCAACAACCTTGCTTCTTTGCTACTACCTGACTCTCCATCTTAGGTCGAACGCACTCCCCTAATCGCTGATTACTACTAGTTAATAATAGTAATTACGGTATTTATATAGCGCATTTCCATATGCTCAATGCGCTTTACAACACTTTGCGGGGGACTTAGACAGACTGTTTTCTGAGCCTCGTGGGGGGTATAGTCATTTGCATTCTAGTTTTAAACTTGCGTGCCTCGCTATTAGCCACGAACGTCGGCTGTGGGAGAAAAAAGATTGCATAAAAATCCAAACGAACATCTGCGTGGGGAGGTGTTAGCGCGATGCGTTGCGTAATGCTTACACACACATTTGTAAGCGTTTTGTTGCACAGTTAACAGTTCAAGTTATTTTTTGAAAAAATAATCACAGTGGTTACACTCTTTTGAGCTTTTGAAATGCCACGACTATCCATGACCTTTTCCATGATTTCTCGACGTTTTCCATGACCTAAATTTGACCATTTTCTTGGAAATCATCTTTCATTATTGGTACGTTTCACCATTTTCTTCGCGAAAAAAACCTTATTTATTTTGTACTTTTTAATAGACACCATTTTCCACGACTTTCCATGACCCACACTTAAATTCCATGACGTTCCAGGCCTGGAAAATGAAATTCTTAAATTCCACGACTTTCCAGGTTTTCCCTGACCCGTACGAACCCTGTAATCAGTAAACAATAGAAAGGTTAAGCATGACGTTTACGGCAAACGGCAAAAATGGAACTTTTGCCGTCTCTCTTTAGTTGTGTGTACAGTAGAGTGAAATTATTTGTATTTGCAATGAATAGTAGGAGACGTCATTCCATTTTTGTGTGCTTTATTTACGGACAAAAGAAAAGAACTCAAAATCAGAAGCTATCTTTGCCGTTTGCCCTCTGCCGATAACGTCATGCTTAACCTCTCTAATAGCAGGGCCGGTGTTTTCGAGAAACTGTCCAGTTGGTATCCTGCGAATAAAGCTGCCTTTCATCGCTACCGGCCCATTGCTGTATTCGCAGGCTATCCAGTCGGCAGTTGCCGTTACATTTTGCAGGTGAAACTGCGGGAAACCAGGAACTAGAAGCTTGACGGTTGGGCCGCGAAAAAACGTCCAGTTTTCCGAGTGCAACAGCCCCATAACTCCACGCTCACCGCGCTCCAATCAAGGAGGTACGCCTGGGTACGAGTTAGGGTCATTTTTGGGGTTTGGTTGAAGGGTAGCGAGGGGGTGCGCGGGCAGGGGGGGGGGGGGGCAGGGGGCGGGAGGCGGGCGGATTGGAATTTGAAACGTGACTGATAAGCATGTGTTTGTAACTGAAGTCAGGATTGATGGCTTGGTTGATTTAAGAACAAAACTTCAGCTTCATTGCAAAAGAAACAAGACAAAGATAAATGTTAATTAATTTTATTATTTCAAACTCTGAACATAGCACCCTTTGTAACAGCTAGTCAGAATTATTACAAACTAAGAATTTTTAAAACTACGAATGGATATTCAAGTCATTATTTTGAATTTTGTATTAATAATTGTGCAAAATACATTTTAATTATTAATAATTTAATTTTAAATTCCTACGCCATTAAAAAGCAAATTTAGGACTGTCTTGATTTCTAACAGCTAATAAATTCTTAACACAATATTACTAAAGCGCCACCCTACTATCTACAAACTGTTTTATACACTGACAAGAAATTGTACATAATTTCTATACCTGTAACATTACACAAATAACTTTTACTTTCTGCTAGCTACGTACGCTAACACCACTTTATTGTGCACCGGTATGGCACGCTTTACTTAAGAAGAAAACCTGTTTATTCTCTTCATTGCAATAAAATTGGTGATTTTAAATTATGTCTCATTTTGTACAAAACGTTTCACAGTTTAAAATTCTTCTATTTAACTGAGCTAAAAACAGAAGTCACATTCACTGTCGCTGTCACTGTCTTGTCGACGTTTTGATTGATGGCTTTGAGATGAACTGTCCGTGTGTCCACTGCCATCTTTTTCCGCTGGCGGAAGACCACTGTCCTGCAGTGATAGCTTGATGGCTCTTGTAAGATCATCATCTGGAGAAGAAGACACTTCTGAAAAAGACAAATAAACAAACATCCAAGTTAGACTTAAAAAAATTAATGTTGTTCTTACTTTTAACCCTACAGTGTGACCATTCAAACGAAAGCTATTGAGCAGTACTTTCATGTGGTACTGTTTATTATGCTGTACAAGGTGGTTCTAACTTTCAAGTCTGTGGATACAACCCTAGTGTGTGACCATTCAAAGGAAAGCTATTGAGCAGTACTTTCATGTGGTACTGTTTATTATGCTGTATAAGGTGGGTCTAACTTTTAAGTCTGTGGATGAAACCCTAGTGTAACCATTCAAACGAAAGCTATTGAGCAGTACTTTCATGTGGCACTGTTTATTATGCCGTACAAGGTGGTTCTAACTTTCAAGTCTGTGAATGAACCCCTAGTGTGTGACCATTCAATTGAAAGCTATTGAGCAGTACTTTCATGTGGTACGGTTTATTGTGCTACACAAGATGGTTCTAACTTTTAAGTCTTTAGATGCAGCCTTACCTCCTACAGCAGAATCTTGTAGTGACAACTCAATAGCTTTCTGAAGAGAAGCACCATCGACGACAGAAAAGACTGACATGTCTTGGGGTGTCTGCACCCCTTGTGCTTGGTCTCTGTTGGAACTCGCCGAGCTGCTAGATGAGCTTGACTGACGGCTCCTCTGATTGGCTGGTGTGCTGTGTTGTAGGAGTGACAGCTGGATCGCTCTCATGAAATCGACATCAAGTTCGTCCTCTACCTCAACTGGCTGACTACGGCGGTTTCGTCCTAAAATATTGTACAAAAAAAATTCAGATGAGAATATGACTATTTGCACTCTGTAAAAAATGACCTTTGGGCTTTAAGGGCCACCGTCATCTGTAATGCTTTGCGTACTTTCTGTAATACAGAAATTACGGATCTTTTGTGGAAGGGATAACTTTCACCAAACTGCATGTTATATTTTAACCGCCCAATATCTCCAGAATTTAAAAATTTTTCTGTGATGTGATTTGGCTGATATGTTCGTGTTATAACGCGGCTCGAAAACCTTCCAAGATGGCGGAATTCTAAGCGCGATTTCAGTTTAGGTTAAATATCTTCAGGCCAAAAGATCGATGAACACAACAGCTACCTTGAAATGAAATTTGAGTGGTAGCCCATTTATCTCAAATAAGTCGATTTTTGTACCGGAACAAGAACAGTAATTACCTTTTTTCCTCTCCTCCCTCTTGTCTTTTGCATTTCCGTTTTTGCACAGGTAACAATAAGAGACGTTGAATCGTTTGTGAATAGCCTCACAGCTGACTTTTTCCTTGGCGGCTGCTTGCTCTTCGACGGCATCAGTACCCTGAGGAGGTGTGTCAGGGGATCCGTACGATGCTAAGCGAGAAAGACGTTCTTTAAGAATCGATTGTCCGATTCTACAGTGGAATTCATCGTAGTTGTCCTCATCCTCGTCAGACTGCAAAACAACATGTAAACGATGTTAACATTGGCATCCTGCTTTGACTAAAAAAAGTCAATTTGAATATGAATTCTGGCCCCGCCCGGTTGTTCAAAGGGTGGATAACGCTATCCACCGGATAAATCACTATCCAGTGGATAGTGTAGCTTGTTTTGCCAACACTTACCTACTGGATAGCGATTTATCCGGTGGATAGCGTTATCCACCCTTTGAACAACTGGGGCCTGGTGTTTTCCTCTGCCATTCCCCACCCCCCCCCCCCCCCGCCCCCTCCCCTACTGAATAGCATGTAAGCCTACTTTAGGTTAGGTATCCTCTGTATTCGTCCGGGTACTAAGGAGAGGCAGCGTGGCAATAAAGTGTACAGCATAAACCCAATTTTTCTAAAGATTAGCTACGAGCCCGTGCGAGGCAAGGAGACACCCCTGTTTGCGCGAGGGGATTATCACGCTCACTCGCTCGTTCGCTCGCACGCACGCACGCTCAACAACAGCTTGCTAAAGTGCTGATAATATTCGTACCTCGCTATCTTGACTGACCCCTGATGGAGACATGAAATGCAACCTGCATTGAAAAAGAACAAGTTATGGTGGTAAGGAATTCTACGTACACTGGAATTTGAATGAAAGGAGAAAAAATTAGTTTTGGAACACCACAGACAGTTGACCCCCAAGCAAGAGCAACCCAGGTTGTCAGGGGACTGTTTTGGTGTCCATCTACTAATTTTTAACTTCAAAATGTAATTTTAAAATTACATTTAATTTTAAATTTTCTTGTTTCTAAAAACTTTAAACATCTTTTGAGAAAAACCTTTTCCTCCCAAACATACCAAAAAAACACCCAAAAATTTACAAAACACCCGAAACGTAGATTCATGTTATGAGCATAGAGGCTTTGGTTTGCTTGATATGTGAACGAGATATTTCCAGTAAACCCATGTTAAGTGGCAGGAAAATGGCATTCCCTCCCTCCTAAAAACAAAAATTAAATGTAACTTTTAAAGGCTGGTTTGAAAATCAAAAATCAAAGTCGTAAGCGGAGTCATAAGCGTGATGGAATCGGAGTCACAAGAATCTGAGCGTTTTTATTTTCTTCCGATTCCACTTATGCGGAATCCGCCGCTTATTATCCATTGAAAATCAGATAGTCGGAGTCGCAAGCAAAAGCGGAAAAACAAACCAATCACAATGCTAGTTCTAGGCCCTCCGAGTGCTTCCTTTTCACTGGGTCATAAGCGACTGAGTCGTAAGCGGAATCGAAACTCTGCTTTTGACTCCGTCGGTTCCATTTTCACTAGATCATAACGCTCAGTACTTCTGGGTCCAGTCGTTCAAAGCGTGGATAGCGCTATCCACTGGATAAATCACTATCCAGTGAATGAGTGTTGGGAAAACAAACTGCGCTATACACTGGATAGCGATTTATCCGGTGGATAGCGTTATTCACCCTTTGAAATACCGAGGCCTGATTCTACTACGACTCCGGCCATTACTAGTGAAAAACAGCCTTAAGAAATCCTTGGATCAGTTTGTTTCTGGGAAACTGCCCACCTACCCCTCCCCAAACCTAACATTAACACTTACTTCTCGCTTTTGGCAAAATGTTAGGTTTGGGGAGGGGTAGGTGGGCAGTTTCCCAGAAACATAAACTGATCCAAATCCTTGCCTGGACACAAAGTTCCTGGGTTCCGGCGCCTCATCATCATCGGGAATAAGGCCGCGAGACAAGGCCAACAAGAAGTCTTGTCGTTTCCTGTGCAGAAGCTGCGTGGTTTGGATAATCTGTGCGCGTGGTGTTCTTAAGTAAGGCCGAGCCACCATCTGTGATAGGGTCTCTGTCGCTTCTTCCACCTCAGTCTACAGAGAAGAGACATTTGTACACATAAATTAATCAAATCAGTTTGCTTTGCTTTGCAGTTAAAGGTTAAGTGCTAATCGATGCACTACATGGTATTGATTTCTCCCCTAGTATCATTCCTCCTCCTCCTCCGGGTGGGGGTAGGGGGAGTGACGAGCTGCCCGTTGGTAATCTCCCTAAAAATTCAGTGGAATCCCAATTTTTCGAACCTTCCGATAACACCGGAGTCGAGCCAAACGTGATTTTCCTTCCTTCAGTCAAACATTGCAATTTTAACCCCCGTTTCTCGAACCAATTTTCGCTTTCCTTGGAGGTTAGTTGTTCTACTGTACTCTCACAAGGTAACAGAATCCATTTCTTTTAAGTTCACTTTAACCCCTGTTTGGTGCGAGTGATGAGTGATTCTGGCCATCTCCCCGACAAATATCATTTCTTGACAACTAGTTTTCGCTTATTTTCGGTTTACTTTGAAGGCATACCCTTAGGAAATACTGGTGTAAGATAAAGTCTTTATTCGAGCCTAGTGGCCCATCAGGCCTGAGCTTATCCCAGTTTCTGTAGCATGAAGCGACTAGGAGTATTTCTACTCCCCCCTGGATGGGATGCTAGTCCATCGCAGGGTTACCCCCAGCAGTAAATTCGCCGGTACCCATTTATACACTTGGGTGGAGAGAGGCACTATGAGAGTAAAGTGTCTTGTGCAAGAACACAATGCAGTTACCCCGGCCAGGGCTTGATCCCAGACCGCATGATCCCGACTCCACCAAACTAACCATTAGGCCAGCGCGCCTCCCACGAAGCACTTGGTCAGTATTTCTGAAACGGATGCATGTCCTCTGTATTATAAATTTTTAAAAAAGTACAGTGATTGTGCCTATCCAACACCATGCAGGATAACGAGTGACAGCAACAGTGACACGAACAACGTGGAGATGCTTCAAAAGTTTTTGTGACTACGTTCAGAAAAAAACCCTTGCCTGCATTGACTCAAAGATGGCTTTCTTGTCCTTGTTTCCAGTGAGATAAAAACCGTAAGCATATGAAGCTCTGAGGACTCGTCTGGCATCGAGTAATTCATGCACTGCATCCTCGATAAATGCTGTGTCAGCATTTTCAGCTGATGTTGCGGCTGCAAACAGAAAGTAATATTGATTTATTAATTAACAGAAGATCTCTAGCAGTTTTCACTTCAGTGTCGAAAGAAATTCGCGTTTTCTTTGGTTTTGCAATCCATGCTTGGTGATTGGTTTAAAACAATCGCGCCACTTTCTCAACCAATCAGAAGTAAAACCAAAGCTAATCGCCAACCGCTCACACACGTTTCCCCGCGCTTCGTGCCGGCGACATGTTGTTCGAGTTTTAATTGGTTCACTGGATTGTCGACAATATTAAAACTGACCTGTTTCCATGGCAGCCATAGCCAGTGCTGTCATTTTATCTTTAGCCGTACTTAGTAAAGGTTCTTCAAACTAGAAGAAAAGGTCAAGGTTAAATTACATTCAGTATAGCGTATTACAGTAGAACCTTGCGATAGACCACCTCGTAAATGAGGCAACTTTATATTAGGGCCACTTTCTACTGGTCCCAACACCAGGGGGGGGGGCTTCCTAAAGTGGACTATATGGAGAGACCCCACCCGAAAGGGGTACTTTTTTCAGCCTGTAGGTATATAAAAGGAAAGAGATTTTACGAATAGGAGAATAGGAAAGAGCAGGGAAAACTGGCACTCGGGCATTTAAAAGGACCTTTCAAAATGGCTTGAACAGACCAACCGAATGAGATGCAGTAGCCGTTCTGTAGGTAAGTGAAAGGGGTATCATTTTCTATCGAAGGTATATGAAATTGGTTACCTTTTCTGTCAAAAATGGTATATGAAAGGGTTAGGGTTTGTACCTTGAGTCGGAGCCTTCCCGTGGAGTACCCCCACCCCCCATGGACCCCAACAAAATCTCGGTTAGCCAATCTTTTTATTTAAGACCCCTTTTATACGGCTAGCCCGTCTCCACTTTATTTCCTAATAAATAAAGTTGCCTTTAGTTATCTTTTGTGATCACGTCGTTCAATTTATCCAATTTTTTTACCTCTTTTGCCCTGAATCAATATACAATTATGGTTCATTAAGGTAGAATTACTACGTGGTTTTACCTTGTAACTATTTTCATGATTCTTGAAGCGAGAATAGTAATGTAGAAAACAGTTTAACTCTGTGATTTGATCATTCCTTACACTCGCCTGTTTGACAAAAACGTGGATATTAACATTGTGTATAAATTATTATTCCACTATTGCGCCATTTTACCATATTAGGGCTAAAGAACGCGCAAAATATGCCACGTTATTACACTGAAGAACAGGGCAAAAATATGGGTTGAAAGCGGGGCGACAGAATGGCCGAGACAAACTTTCTTTTTTGGTGGAATAATAAATCCCTTATTCGATGGTTTAACATATCAAATACGAGCGGACATTTTCCTCATTCCTCGTATTTTACTACGCAACTTGCAAAATATCCGCACGTATTAGTCCATGAGCCAGACCCCAAAAATGGGTGATCGGTATCATCCGGGGGGATTAAAGTTCTTTATGTTTTTTGAGAAGAACTATTAAGATAGAGTTAAAACATGCCTGATACCAACCAATCTGAGGTAGTTTCTGAAAATTGTGTAGGTTTTTCCTCCCCCCCCCCCCCCCCCCCCTTTGTCTATACGGTCTCCGCGAATCGCGGTCAGCGCGAATCGCGGTCTCCGCGAATCGCGGTCGCCGCGAATCGCGGTCAGCGCGAATAGCGGTCTCCGCGAATCGCGGTCTCCGCAAATCGCGGTCAGCGCGAATAGCGGTCTCCAGGAATCGCGGTCTCCGCAAATCGCGGTCTCCGCGAATCGCGGTCAGCGCGAATAGCGGTCTCCGCGAATCGCGGTCTCCGCGCATCGCGGTCAGCGCGAATCGCGGTTTCCGTAAATCGCGGTCAGCGCGAATCGCGGTCTCCGCGAATCGCGGTCAGCGAGAATCACGGTCTCCGCAAATCGCGGTCTCCGCGAATCGCGGTCAGCGCGAATGGCGGTCTCCGCGAATCGCGGTCGCCGCGAATCGCGGTCTCCGCGAATCGCGGCCTCCGCGCATCGCGGTCAGCGCGAATCGCGGTCTCCGCGAATCGCGATCAGCGCGAATCGCGATCAGCGCGAATCGCGGTCAGCGCGAATCGCGGTCTCCGCGAATTGCGGTCGCCGCGAATCGCGGTCAGCGCGAATAGCGGTCTCCGCGAATCGCGGTCTCCGCGCATCGCGGTCAGCGCGAATCGCGGTCTCCGTAAATCGCGGTCAGCGCGAATCGCGGTCTCCGCGCATCGCGGTTTCCGCGCATCGCGGTCTCCACGAATCGCGGTCTCCGCGAATCCCGGTCAGCGCGAGTCGCGGTCTCCACGAATCGCAGTCTCCACGAATCCCGGTCAGCGCGAGTCGCGGTCTCCACGAATCGCGGTCTCCGCGAATCGCGGTCTCCACGAATCGCGGTCTCCGCGCATTGCGGTCAGCGCGAATCGCGGTCAGCACGAATCGGCACTAAATAATAGTAATAGTAATAATAATAGGTAATAGGAATATATATGCTAAACCATCGAATAAGGTGTATCTATTAATCTAACACCATAACAATAATACGTAGATGTGGTGCACGACAACTTTAAAAGCGTAAAGTTGCCTTCCTTTGCGTGATATACCTTCTGGAGAACGACGGATACTTATCAAATTGCTTAACTAAGAGGGAACTTAAACAGCCTTTTTCTTTCATTTTACCAATCTGAAACTGTAACTGAAATTAACAGTGAAAAAGAAAATAAGAGAAATACACTGCAAAACAAACTCTTTTTACGACTATTTTGCAGAATGAAAAATAGGAGTATTGTAGGTGAATAGATGTCGGTTGGTCGATCCTTTGGTCGTAGACTTTTATTTGTAATTCCGCTGACCAATGCAATGAAACACGAGTTTCAGTTTTCAAATAATTAGGATCAGGCAAGCAGAGAGGTTAAGACGGAATCCACCAGGAAGTCGAGTAATATTTATTTAAGTTGGACAAAAATCGAGTACCAGAATAATTTAAATCCTATTGCGGTGTTTTTTACCCTAAATAAAAGGTAAAGATGTAAGTAATTATCACTGATAACACCAACAACAATTTCTTATCAGTCTTGGAAAATGAATTTCAAAGTTCACAAGCTATAGGGAAATTCTCACGTGCAGCCATTTTGTAAAATCGTCTTTAAGCGATTCAGTGGAATTCAGTGGAACTTCGAAATTTGTTTTCGGTGTTTGGTGTTGTTAGAATAGATTTCTTTTGAAAAGATATTTGAAGCAGTAACACAAAAGCTTGCAATAAGGTGTAAATAATTTTGGTACATAATTTTGTCCAATAACTACTCGAAGTCCTGGCGGATTCCGTCTTAATTACAAGATGACAAGTTGCACACAGAAATTATTAAAGAAAGCGAGAGGAAAGAGAGTTATTACCTCAGTTACTAACTTGGCTGACTCTGATTCCACTTTTTGAACAATCTCAAATCTATTACACCTGTGAACAAAAGGCATTTTATATTTTGAGCTTACTAACAATTTGTTTTTTACTTAACAAACTGTACTAATTTGTTCTTTCATTTACCGACAACAACTGACCAATAACATTACTGTTCACAAACTTTACACGGGTCTTAAAGGGGCAGTATCACGAGAGGTCTTCCAAGTTTTTGTGTAAACTATGCTAGAATAGAATTATAAAAGGTGCATCGGCTCCGATCTAACAAAATAACCATTGAACGACAAAAAAGGCATAAATTCACTCTCTAAGATGTGAACAAACCATAATTAATGTTTTTGTTGTTAATTCCCTCCAAGTAACACTATCAAACGTGAAAACGTCGGTCCGACGTTTTCACGTTTTAGACCACTTCCTTCCTACCTGTCCGTAGCCACACCAGTTTTGAACAACTTTTGTGACCAGTACAGTGCATTTTAGCAAGGTTAGGCAACTATTAGTGGATTTCCAATTAATACCAACTCCTTCATTAGATTTTTAAGTAGCCCTAAATCTCGGCGAGACTGCCCCTTTAACGGCCAATAATCTCAAAGCAAAACTAACCAATCAGCTTCAAGGACCGTAATTCGCTTGACTCCGATAAAGATTTCCAGTCTAGACTAGCCTCAGCCGAACAATCACCCCAGGCGAACAAAGTATATCTATTTGCGTTGACAAAGGGCTAACAGAATGCTCAAAATTTAGCACTGTAAGCAACTGTTGCATTGTAAGTAGTGTGTTATAGTATATTGTTATATGACTAAAATACAAAAGTTCTTCGTAAAAGACACAAGCTTGTTGTACCAACCTAAAATATCCTCCTGTGGCAGAACTGTGCTTTTTCCATTGTTCTAAACAAACCCAGCAGAACTCGTGTTTACACTAGAAGGAGACAAAACAACAAAATCATTAACTATCAGAATATGATTTCTGCCCATCACCCATTCCATTCCAAGGTGGCTCATACAATTACCAAACTAGTGAACAACAGTTTGAAAACGAAAATGAATTAAGTCTCTTCTCATCTCATGGCATGATGTACTTCCATGGGTGAATGAAAATAAAATAAAATAAAATACCTTTGTACATTTCATATGGTTACAGCCTTCATTCTTCTGAATGGGTGACCTAGAGATAAGAGGTTTCTCATTAATTTGATCTGTTAACCTAAAAACTCAAGGCTTTCAATAAGATTGGAAATGGGTGGCTGCCCTTGCAGGGCATCCACGGGGGAGCAACAAGAAGCTGAAAACATCTCCCTTTACAGGAAGCCAAATAAATTGTTCCCAGTGACTCAGGATAGGAAACCAGCCAGACCCCCAGTTTTTGCTGAAAACCCCCAAAACTCTCTCTCCTAATTTTAAATGTAACATTTTTCTAAACTTTCCATAATGCTAAAGAAAAAAATTAAGGCAATCTGAATTTTACAAATGAGTGTGAAGTATGCAAAACCCAGCGGTGTCAGTTTTACTATATGTCCAGTGGAGGACCTTAGCTGTGGGGGGGGGGGGGGGGGGGGGGGGGCTTTTGAAGGCTTGACTATGAATGTTGAATTCTGCGAAGATTCCGGCAGTGCACAGAGAATGTGCTACTTCTGAAAAAATAAGGGGTGGGGGGGGGGGTCCTCCCCTGGATCCCGTCACTGATGTCACCCAATCTGGGCTGAAATTTACCAGCAGTCACACAATACCCAAGATGTTATTTAAAAATAGATGACTCACTTGCAGTTGGGACATGATTTTGAGTTTGTCACCAGCCACAGCGTGTTGGCAACTTTTTCTGTTTCAGGACACTCAGAAATATCTATGAAAAGAGTATCAGAGTTCATGATCTAACATCACTATACACACTACACGAGCTCATAACTTAAATTAGTATATACCACGCAAGTCAATAGTGCTTTCTACACCTTTTCGATTACCCGTCTGATGGATAATTATTGCAGAAATCAAGTTCACTGGACAAATTATCTAGGTTTTGCGCAAGTCGCATGTTATCATATCTTCCCTGCCAATACACCATACACACACTACCCAGAACCCATTAGAAAGATGCTTAATTCAAAACTGTGTCAAGTGTCAACAGTGTGTCGCAGATTACCTTGTGTTGTAGGTATCTTGGGCATCATTTCTGCAATTTTCTTCAGCCATTTACTCCACAGTTGACAGGTACAAGGTGCATGTGCTTCATTTAGACAATGCCTGTTGATAAAACAAAATATACAGTTGAATCCCGATATCTTAAGCCTTAAAGAGAAATAAAACAAGTGTTGAATTATTGGGGTCTCAAGTTATCAAGAATAAAAGTAGTAAGAAAATGAGCTGGAGGGGAATCGAAAACGGTTCAAGTTGGAGGGTGGTTTGACGAGGGTTTCGAGTTACCAGGATTCAACTGTACCAGTAATTATATTCTTATCGGATTTCAGATGGGCTGTTATTCCAGTCCTAAACAGCCTACTCCTTGCATTTTGTCACACTGTCCTTACAGTTTGTCAGTGGCTATTTAATATAGTCCCAGGTGGAGAGCCACTTTGAGAGTAAAGTGTCTTGCCCAAAAACACAATACACTCAGTGCCTGAGACAGGGCTCAGACCTAGACTGATTGATCTCAAGTGAAACACAATGACCTTAAGGCCTTTGACTGCTGCCTGGTTAGCTCAACTGGTTGAGCACTGGACCTTTGTGTGGGAAGTCGAGGGTTTGAGCCCCAGACCGGACCAACCTCAGGGTCTAAAAAATAACTGAGGAGAACATGCTGCCTTTATGACTACATCTGCAAATGGCTAGACATTCTAGTCCTCTCGGTAAAGACTATAAATCATAGGCCCCGTGTCCCACACCTTCTGTGTTATATTGTCAGCAAGGGTCATTAAAGAACCCACACACATATCGCAAAGCATAGAACACGGAGTTCCTGGTGTTGTGGTCTGGTCTTGTTTCACAGGTTAGTGCTTCACATAGGGTTAACCCCATTGTGCCTTTCCCCCTTGGACAAAATTGTCCAAGAAAAATTGCTAAGTAATGAGTATGACTTAAATTGCCAACAAAGAAGGTGGCATTACCTCGGTATGGACTTACCAACAGAAGAAGTGACCATGGCCACAATCAACAATCATAGGCTCGGTTTCCTCTGAAGAACTTGCTTCAACAGCAACGTGTAACGAAGGCAACATACTTGATGGTAGCCTAACTGCTCTGCCACAGCCAGGGGAAGGACACCATTTCAAGGTAGGGTTACTCTCTACAAAGGCCTGAAAAGAAAGTATGTTATTAATGCATTCAACGCAGATACATTTTGTAAAAGCAGAAAGGTCAAGTGATGAATGATTGATAGCCAAAGACTTAACGTTTGGCCCAGCCACTTGAAGGTGTTCCTAAATTTAATGTAATTTTTTAGGATAGAGCGCCACCTATTTATCAGTTTTATATAAAATGTGCTACCATGTTTAAATAAAGTCACTACTACTGCTGCTACTTAAACATTAAATTCATGCAGCTTCTTACCTTAATATCAAACTGAAGGTACCTCCTTGCCATTTCTCTTGAGACAAGACTTTCAATGGTTTCCTGGATAAAAAAAAACCAGGCACCTTAGATAAACCGTGAAATGCAAGTTGTAAGCTTCCCTGGTTATAGACAGGCCCATCTATCTGTTAATGATTTAACCCTTTCTCATCCAACTATTCCATACTGACTTACTATGTCCTCATATAACCTTGTTTCCACATAGTTCTAGTAATGGGTAATCAATAATTTCGCAGTTAGAATGCAGACAAAAAAGTGGAGTTTGTATGTAGCTAAGTGTCCACTTAGGAGAGGTATCCATTTCTGGGAGGTTAAAAATGTAGTGTTCATATGTGGCTTGGACCATGACTAAGTGTCCACTTACACGAAGGAGGTGTCTGCTTAAGGGAAGTTAAAAAGTAGCATTTCTTTATGGGTGGGACTATGACTAAGTGTTTGCTTAGGAGAGGTGTCTGCTTAAGGGAGGTTAAAAAGAACCTTTTCTATATGGGTGGGAACATGGCTAAGTGTACGCTTAAGGGAGGTGTTTACTTATGGGAGGTTTGCCTGTAGATGGGACCATGATTAAGTGTCTGCTTACAAGATGTCCACCAATGGGAAGTGTCCGTCAGCAGAGGCTTAAAGTTCTGTAGTTTAGTGTTCACTCACCACTGGTACAAGAGCACTGCAATCAAACGCAGGACACTGTATACTGTGTGCCTTCCCTTCCTTGATCTTCACATTCAAATAACTGTCACACAACAGACAATAACACACAGTCAAGACTATAAGTAAGACAACAATCAGCAGAGTTATCAGATAATTATCACATGCTTACCCCTCCCAGCACGAGCGACAGAATTCATGGCCACAAGAAAGGGACAGTGGAACATCTTCATAGACTATTTTATCCTCACAGATGGAGCAAACGTCCTGTAGATGGAACAATAGATCACTTCAACTTACGTTGAACCCAACAAAACCTTTTTTTTAAAAAAAAATCAACAGCAATATGCCTTATACTTACAGATGATCTAAAATTGTCTTTCATTGTCATTCGAGTTTTCTCTTCAAGCTCTGTATTTCCTGTCACATGATCTGGTTCAATATGATTATAAACATTAGCAAATTCAACCTAATAAATAATTGTACTGATTATGTTTGGGCAGTGATGCAATTTGGTCTTCACTCCACAAAGGCAAATTAATCACATCAATGAGCCCCTATAATCTCTTATAAGGCGGGTTTTGCTGTTGATCTCATAACACCAACCGAGAAAAGCTATTTTCTTGAGGGTGCAATGGTTCCTGGGTGTGTGTGTGTGTATGTGTGTGTGTGTGCGGGGGGTACTTCCTGGCAATGAGCTAATGGGGATGTGATTGACTATTGACTATTCAAATTTTGCAGCCATTAGTTTCGCATTGTACTGGCCCTGAAGAAGACTAGCTCTGCTAGTTGAAATATTGGCCAATAAATTTTGCCCTTTTGCCATAGTACCAGCCTTGCAATCAATTTGGTTTCATCTTGACTATAATGAGGTTGCATTTCAACACAGTTACTAGAATGGGGTAGCACATTTTTGCGATTTTGGGCGCAAGAAAATTCTGGCAAGTAGATATAGGCATCTATAAAAATCTAGCAATGGTATATTGCAATTCCTGCATTTTGATTGGTTAACAGGCAATGGTATATGAGCTCATATACAATTAACCACAAATATCGTAGCCGATACACGTCAAGGAAAACAGCTGGGGAGCTCAAATATTTCAATTCTTCTGGGTGTTTTAATAAAACAGTTATTCCACTCACGCTTGTTGGATATGAGATCGTTATAGCCAACTTGGCACTACGTGCCTCATTGGCTATCTACCATCTTATATCCAACTGCGCTCGTGGAATAATTGTTAAATGTCAAATGGACTAGAATGCATCAATTCACTTTAGGATGTCCAGTTTAAATGGGTTTATAAGGTAGATGCATAAACAGAAAGTGACTAATTTGAGATTGGAAAATTTACATTCACACAAAAGTGACTACTATGGGAGGCTATAATTGACCAAAGAATAGGTTATAATGGGGTAGGAGCTCTGAGAGGCACATGCCTAGCAAAAATTTTCTGAACTTGTTCATTCCAAACCCCCTTGCATTCCCTTCTGTCCACATGACAATTACATAACAGTACAACAATGTTTGCATTGCCAATCTTGAATTTTTCTGATTAACGGCACTCTGACAATGAGTTGAAACAAAATGCAAATGACTACTCACTCTCTGGAAGAGTGACTCCAGCCTTTTCACAAGCTGCAACAGGGTCTGCCATCCATGCTTCAATCAAAGCTTCCTTTGACCACTCTGCAGTGACGAGAAACAATGAATGATCATTGCAGCTTGTTATAAATTATTAAGTGAATGTAATCTATTCCTTGCAATAGACAGTCACCTTTTTTCTCATCCTTTTTTAAAAATAGATCATTTATCAAAAAAAGCCACACAACACTAACGGAATTATTGTTTTGAGATTGATTTATAAACAAGGCGCTGTACTTGATGGATATGTTACAGGTTAAATTAAAATTCAGGTTAAAATTTTTAACCTGGGTTATTTTTTACAACCTAGGTAAAATTTAGGGTTATTATTAGGGTTAGGATTTGGATTGGAGCCCAGGGGGGGTACTCGAAGTATACATGACGGGGTGGGGGGGGGGTCTGACGGAGCTTCATATTGCAAACCCAAAAAAATACACCAGCCTGAAATTTTGGACCCCAAAAAATACCTGGCATCAAAATTTCCAACCCAAGACTTAAATACCTCAATACTGATTTATTCAATTAACTACTTTCTAATGCATGAATTTGCATCAATAAGCTATGTGACAGATCTCTTGACCCAAGAAAATACCGAGCGTGTAAATTTTCAACCCAAAAATATACGTCAGGCCCCCCTATCATGTATACTTTGAGTACCCCCCTGGGGTAAAGTGGCAAAGTGGATAAGGGGTTGGACATAATAGCAGACGGTAGGGGAGGGTAAGTAAGGATGGTGGATGGGGTTCAGAGGCAGTAAGGGAAAGGAGGTTTTTTAATTTAATTTTCTACTTATTAACCTGGTATAAAAAAAAGACCTATAACAGATACATTCTTTCCAGTCACAAAAATTAAGTTATTAAAATAAAGCAACTCACCATGATTTCGAAGCAGACCTTCAGCTGTAAATAAGGGAACCTACACAAAACAGGTGAAATCTTAGTTACATGTAAACGCAAAGACCTTATTATAGGAAATTAATGCTTCATGAAATTAACATGAATTTGGAAAATTCATGTTAATTTAAGTCGCGTTAATTTTTGAGGGTGTTAATTTCCACACCCTTAATTTAGTGGAGCATTAAATTCCAGGCTATTAATTAAGTGGAGAGTTAATTTGGGTACAGTTCCACCGGTATCGTTGGCACTGAAAAGAATGCTTGCAGTAGCATGATTTGTTTGGGCTTTGGGTGTTGTTAACAGTATGTTACAGTAAATTTGTTCCTGTTGTCTCTTCAAGTTCCGTTTCTTTGTGTGGTTGAGTTAATTTCCTTCATTTTGAAATTTTAAGCACCTCTTTTGAGTTAATTTCCTTTATTGGAAAATAATTTTTCCTCCACTTTGCGTTAATTTAAGTAGCATTAATTTCCAATACCTAATTAACATCAGCATTAATTTCCAAAAATAAGGAAATTATGCTCAGCACTCTGGACATAAAAAATGCTTACATGCCACAAGAAATCAAAATTACAATATGGAGTCTCGAATTCTCAAACTCCTTAATTTCTCAAAGTTCCTGATAATTTAAACCAAAGAGGTTTGCGAAATAATAGGAGAATCAACATTAACACTGGCTAACATGTTCTACCAAAATAAGTAGTATATAGGGGGTACTTAGGCATTATGAACAAAAGGCAATGATGTGCTGACTAATAATTAGTAAATGAATATCTACTTAATATTTACCCTGAGCATGTCAGCAGTTTCTACAAGCATCAAGTCCTTTGCCTCTTGTAGATCCTGAGCGCACAGGCCCCGGTACTGCTTCTGAAAATCACACATCCACAAAATTTAGGGGAAAATCACCCAATAAAAGTCATTTTTATTTGATCAATCCACTGTCAATTTTTTTTTCATTACTGACAATAAAAATTCATAATTATCATTGACAAAAAATTTCAGTTATACTTCTAGCTTTTAAAGTTCCCAAACTCAGTCTTTCACATTAATTTTAATACTTATTATTTTAATGTCTTTGGAAGAAACCTTAACAGTATATTATCATTCACTGAGAAATGAAAGCTATTGAGCAGTACTTTCATGTGGTACTGCTTTTTATGCTGGACAAGGTGGTTTCAGCTTTTAAGTCTGTGAATAAAACCCTTGTGTGTGACCACTTAAATGAAAGCTATTGAGCAGTACATTCATGTGCTACTGTGCTATACATGGTGGTTCTAATTTTAACCTCGGTAGATAAAACCTTAGTGTGCGACCATTCAAATGAAAGCTATTGAGCAGTACTTTCATGTGGTACTGTTTATTAT
The DNA here is from genome assembly GCA_963693305.1 of Meandrina meandrites. Taxonomy (NCBI): domain Eukaryota; kingdom Metazoa; phylum Cnidaria; class Anthozoa; order Scleractinia; family Meandrinidae; genus Meandrina; species Meandrina meandrites. The sequence goes on from OY855915.1 coordinate 22,947,777, forward strand.
GCTGTAAAAGGTGGTTCTCGCTTTTATGTCTGTGAAACCCCAACGTGTGACCATTCAAATAAAAGCTACTGAACAGTACTTTCACGTGGAACTGTTTATTATGCTGTACAAGATGGTAACTTTTTGAGTCTGTGGATGAAACCCTAGTATGTGACCATTCAAAAGATTAAGCTATTGAGGAGTATTTTGGTGTGGTACTGCTTATCTTGCTGTATAAGGTGGTTCTTCAGTGAACTGCATTTCTAATTACCGGTGCAAATGATTTGCATTCACCTGGTCATCTTTGTCGATAAAAACTGGCTCCTCAATTGCATTGGCACTTGGAGATTCCTGTTATGACAAAAGGAATTATAATTTTCTTTATGACAACATACAAAATAAAATAAAGATTAGTTCCTAGGCATTGTCAGCTCAAGGGAGTCTGGGCTCCATTGTGAGCTGTGATGTCGCCGATGAGCACGTGCCACCTCAGATTTTGCGTGGTCACTGAAATTAGAGAGAACACCTAGGGACTAGGCTGCAGTAAGGCACACGAGGCTGATAATTATGTACTTACAGAGAAAACCATCCTCGACTCCAGGAAAGAAGCAATGGTGTTAAATCCCCTTTTTATTGCACAATCACACGCAGTTTCCCCATCTTTGTTTTCTTCATAAAGTGAAGCTCCATTGGCAACTAACAGCTTTTAGAAAGACAACAAGTGAGTGAAAATGGTATCATATCAGACTGCAAATTAAACATAACTGTCAAATAAGGTAATAAAAAACAATGAAGGAAAGAAGGAAGGACAGATGGACAGACAAACAGACGGATGGATGGACAGACGGACAGATGGAAGGAAGGAAGGAATTACAGTCGTATATCCAAAGCAGGCCTTTAATAGCCAAGTGGGCGTCTGGGTGTCCTATGTCCTTTTTAGAGAAATGTCCTTTTTAGCTTTGTATGTACCACTTTTACCCAACTAGGCAATTTTCCGACTTTTTCTCTGAGCCTTGAGGGAATAAAACAAAAGAACTTATGACTTATCCCTCGACCTGACCTGATTTCTTTTGTTTTGATTTTCCCCTACCCTCACTCACTACTGCTATAGTAAGAAAAAAGACTTATTGCTATCTAGCTACATACTTGAACACATTGATATAGTCCAGAGCTAGCGGCATAGTGAAGAGGAGTGTTTCCAGCCTAAAAAAACAAACAGACATTGTTGAAACAGGGCTTTCGTTTTGTTAAGTCTAAATTCAGGCCAATCAGGCTGGTGCACATCCCAGTTTTACGTCGCATTAAGGGACCAGGATTATTTCTTCTCCACCCTAGGTGGGATGCTAGTTGATTGCAGGGTTACCCACAGCAGTAAATTTTATACACCTGGGTGAAGAATAACACTATATGAGTATTAAATGTCTGGCCCAAGAACACAATGCAGTTGACCCAGCCAGGGCTTGAACCCAGAATGCGTGATCCAGAATCCAGTGCACTAACCTAAAATACTTAGCGGGAAAGGAGGGGGAGAGAGAAAGCAATGCAGGGAGGGAGGGTGGGGGACGGAAGGAAGAAAGGCACACTGGAAAGAAAGGAGGTAGACTGGAATTTCTGGAGGGGTAGAGGGCTTCAAACCAAAAAATAGGGAGTTTAAGAAACCACAACGGCGACGCCGAGGACAATGCCGATTAAAAAATGAATTTATATTTTAGCTACAAATCTCGCGATACTCTAAAGTCATTTAGTTTGTTTCTCACTGTCAAAACTATCTTTAAGCTGAATCTGGAACACAGCGATAAATTCGAAATAGAAATTTAAAAAGTTCGCTGTCGTGGTTCACGTTCTCCAGACAACGCAGAATTTGGTCATTTCACGTTGTAACTTTGCAGAGGACGGCAAAGACATGTACCAAGATTTAAAACGCACGTGCACAGCCATTGTTCTACTCATTAAACCTTTTGTTTAGCGACGTTCCCGTTGCCGTTGCTGTTGTGGTTTTCTTAAACTCCCTAATCTTTGATAGGATGGAGGGTTATTGATATTCCAGAAAACGGTCCCAGACAGCACTCAAACCCAGACTAATTTACCCAGTGATCAACACACTTACCATTAAACCACAACACCTCTAGATATCAGTTAAGCACACAATATTTTGCCTCAAATCTAATGCACTTTTCCTATCAGGAATTGAATATGTATATACAAGTAACAAGCTAAAGATGCCTGTTTTCTTTAGTCTGTAAATAGAATGCCACTCTTTCAAAATAATAGTTTGAAAATGAATTAAGACAATATCTTGTAATACTGGCAGTCTACTACTGAGTTTTTTCACATCCTTTGTGACATCAGCTATTTAAACAAAATTTAAAAACAAACATTTGTTGATTTTCAGTCACTTGGTACCTTCAATTAAAGCCAAACCCTATAAAAGTTGTGTGATACTAAAATCTACTTACTAAAACTCCAATATCCAATATTTTAGCAAGTAAATTAGGCAAAGCTAAAGTTTCTGTTTTGTCTGTCGAGAAATTACTTTCTTTGTGATATCCTTTACTTAGCATAATATTTTATTAGTAGCTCTGCTTTTAATAGTTTTGTTTTTGGAAGTTTTCAAAATTTGTAATTTTTGTATATTAATTTGCACTCTTTAAACTTTTGTATCAAAGGCTTGACTTTAAAAAGAACTTTAGCTAAAGACATGTTCAGACCTAAGTTTAACAGTTTATAATAAAACAGTCATGCTTCCATGTTAATTTTTCCAGACAACATTTTCTGCTCTTTCAGATCAAATATTTTAAATTAGAATTGGAATGTTGTAGCAGATGTAGGTTATTTGTCAAACAAAACGTTTTTTCCATACTGTTCAATAATTTATCGTATCCTTCTTAATAAGTTCTCTAGTTGGTATCGTATTGTGGCATAATTACCATCGCTGGGAAAATATAGTGCCACATTTTAGAACAATCACTAATTCACCGTCTTAAAAGCTCTCGTAGCGAAGTGTGCATATATACATCGACAAAAAACTGGCAAAACTAAAGATCTTACATATAAGCTTTCTTGAATGGTTTCACTACGTGAAAACAGTACATTTCACTTTTGGTTGGACAAGAATTTTTTTTTTAATCTTTCAGTTGGCGTTAATATTCATAGACACCTGTGCGTTTTAGTTTCCATTCATTTGAGCTGTGACGGCGTTTACTCAGAAAGATGCCTCCTGTTTTTAAGAATCGCTGATAGCAGGATAAAAGATCTCTAGCGGAGACCTGCAGGCTGCGAATTATCCAGAACAGAAAAGTTAACTGCAATTACAAGAGTACCTCTGTTTATAAATGTAAATTGTTTCGCGCCTTCGTATAAATTTGTTTCGCAATTTAAACTTTAGAAAACTTGAAAGAAAATGAATAACATTGTTCTTTATTTAAAAAAAAAACAGAGGAACTGGAAGTTCGAAATTATAAAAAAGGGTTGTAATGTTTCTCGGTAATGATCGGATAAACCCAACGGAAGTTGTTGTGGTAATGTATTTATTAAAGTTAGAATTTAAAATTCTTATATTTTAATAAAATATTCTACCTCATCTCGGGCATCCATCTCAATTGCTGTTTCATCTTGAAGGCTTGAATTCCACCCCAAAAGATTCGACAAGCATTCGGCCCTGGTTTTGTCAACCGATGTCTCGCCGCCACGGTAACTTGAACAAATACAGTGTAGTGCATTCTGGCCAACTGCGTTTCGGATATTCGGGTTCGCCTTTTCCTCCAGGAATTCGCGTATAAAAGCTTTCATGGCATGTAACGAGGCAAAATGGAGAGCCGTGTTGTGGCCATGATTCACTCCAAAGCTGTAGTTCGGATCAAGATTTCTCTTAATGTCCGGGTTCTTGAGATAGATGTGCATAGCTTCGACATCTTCTCCACGCTGGAGAGCCTTGCGGAACTTCGATGTGGAGCTTCCCATTGATAAATGAAACAAGCGTTTAAGTTCTCGACACGGAGTTAAATAAACACAAAATAAATTAAAACAAAAATCAAACTGTTTCTAATATCCAAAAGTCTTGCTGGTTTCTCTGGGGCATGAAGACCTCGGAAGGCTTAACCGAACGAAACCTCACAGATCAAGGTCTGCGTACGAAAAAGACATAATGAAGTCACCGGCGATGGCATGGAACAAATCGTTCGACCATGTGCTTTCATTTTCCTCACATCCCTCAGCTGTTCGCTTTCATTGTCAAAGGAGTATTCCTTTTTCCTTCTTGACGACCAATTGTCGAAAAATAGCGATTATACAGACACAACAACTAAACAATTCAAGAACAGAAAATCAAGGAACCCTTTTGTTTTGGAAAAACTTCTGTTTCTCTATTTTACAGAGGGTGACCGCTGACATCAAAAGAATCTGCAATACAGCCTCGGTTTCAATTCCACCAAAATGGCGGCGTGGTTTCGTCAAATAAGTAATCGTTTTGTAAATTTTGGTGGTAGTTTGTACAGTTTCCCTGGATTATTCCCATCGGTTCTTCTTCCAAGTAAGTCAATGCGTATCGGTGATCATAAGGAAAGATTAGACGTAGTTTTGCAATGTTGTTTTATCCCTGGGTGAGAGATGAAATATTGCCATGAAACTTAAGCAAGAACACTTAAACTGCGGGATTTGGAGGTCCTGTGATCACTAAATTCCCAAAAGTAGGAATGTAGCTTTATTGTAGAGCTAGTACGGCTCAATATGGCTCAGATGCCAGGACCAAGAGGTCTGATGAAATTGAGTCAAGGAAATAGAGTTTTTCAGCTTTATTCCAGAGGATCTGATTCTTCAATGTGGAAGTTACCCGCCTTGTGTAAATATTTTTATTATCCAACACTGCTTCGTAGAGTACAAATAACGGGCAAAACAAGTACAAATATCACACAATATGGTGTGTTGTGATCTCGCAAACAAAGGATGGTTACCCTGTGGTCACACTGTTTTGTTTCAATTCTGGGGGTGGGGGTGGGGTGGGGAGTGGACTCCAAGCGACTCCCATATGAATGGGACAAGGGAGGCTTATTGCAGAATTTTTATTAAACCTAGGTGTGGTTCAAACTTTTTTTTGTCTGACTAGTCTAGACTGTATTGACGCCTTGACGCTAAGCACCAATTTCATACAGGGTTCCCCTCTCTCCCAGGGTTACTGAAGTTTTAAAAAAGTATATAGGATACAAAGTGATGGCTTTTATCCCAGCAAAGAACTGCTTCATGATAATTTTGCTAATCTGTATTTTCTATCTGAAGGTCTGTGGACAAGATCATTTCAGACCTCCACACCCATGGAAAAATTTTATCTGAAACGCCATTATCTGAAGAAATGGGGGAGAAGAGATATGAAACGGAGAGCATTATATGAACAACATGAATTGGAACGCACCAACTTGAGATGTTTAAAGAGAAATGACATTCTACCTTCCGCTGTTCGTAAGAAAGCTGGAGAAGATTTGGAAAACCTACCAAGGGACAGCTCAATCACACGTGTGCGTAATCGCTGCATTTTGACTGACAGAGGGCGGGGCCTTGTTGGAAGATATCGTGTTTCAAGAATGATGTTCCGTTATTATGCTGATAAAGGTTTGATTGCGGGCATGCAGAAGGCTACTTGGTAAAAGTCCATGATGAGGAACGTTACTGTAGGAATGTGTTGAACATGTCAAATCAAATTTTACATCTTCAAAGGGGTTACCGTGGTCATTTTCGTTGCTATGTGATCTTTGGAGTAAAACCTTTAACTGCACAGTTTGCAATAGACTTTTGTCAATCAAAGATACGAGACATCCAACTGTCTGGCAACAAATCATGTTTGTAAGGTAACTGAACTTATTGAGAGTTCCACCTACCCCTGGGGCCTCGCAATAGCTCAGTATGTTGTGCACCCATGTAGAGTATGTTTGGATGACAGAATTCCATTGCCAGCCAGCTGGCTTGGCCTGAAGGTCATGTTGCAATAAAAATGATGTGCCCAGGCACAAAAAGGAAGCAAAAAAGAGTCAGTTCAGATGTTGAAAGAAGCGAACCAAAGTCATGTTTTGGTTGGTTTTAGGTCCAAAATGAAAGTCCTTGTCTTTGGTCTCATGTTTGTTAAGTGTCAAGTACTCTAATATTGATGGAACAAGCAAACTTTTTCAACCAGTTAGTCAGGAAACAAACTGTATTGTGACTTGCCAAGGACACTGGTCACCAGTAAACAGTGTTTTTTGGTCAAATAATCAATATATTTGCTTTGATAGGATTGGCCAAAGCATACTGTGTTTTGGTGTCGAGACATTCTTTGCAACAACTTTTTACTTGTATCAGCTGAAAATCATAGTTCACACTCTTTCATCAAATATGCAAAAAGTCTTAACAATTAGCCATTCTGTAGTTGCACAGGGAACTGAGGCGAGTTTCAAGTTAAAACCAAGCGATAAACGGACACCACCGCATGAAAGATCACATCAAGATTGGTCACCTGACCAAGTTTGATGCTTTTCGGATGATCAGAGACCAAGTTATGGACCTTCAAACATGGTTCAAAATCCATACCAATGTCTCTAATTTTGAGACAGCGTTCCAGCGTTCCCCAGAACCATCTAAACTCTGTGATCTCTTAAAAGTGGGGAAACTCCATGACAGAATTTTACAGTTGTTGATTGGTTAAAATTTGAAACCTGCCCTAGTTCCCTGTACAATTCCAGAATGGCCAATAGTGGCCAATATCTTATTTCTCCATTCAATATCAATACATTGCTCTGCTGACGGGTGGCAAGAATAAAGCAAAATACTATCAATGTATTGCTAAAGGGATCTTGTGTTAATGATGTGCCAACAATCATCTTAGTCAGAACTAATGAAGAGAACTGAAGCAGTTTTACGTCTTGGAATCTCTGCTCTGGGGGAATTCTCAAACGTCATCAATGGAAAATTTGAGATGAACCCCTAAAGGAGGGCTAACTGGGTATGGTGGTTAGACCACTAACACAGAATGACAGCATTTTTTCTGATTTCTTTACATGCAACTCACACGAGACCCTGATAGCAAGAAATATTGAGTGTTCTGCCCTGAGCACCCAAAGTGAGACCAAAATCCTTAATTACCACTCCAAGAGACGACAAGCATCCCCGTCCTTTCATATGGGAGTAACCTCCCCCCCCCCAAACCCCAAGAGTCTCTGATATCAGTAGCCTCAGTAAACAGACTTCTGCTGTAGTGTGCTCAGTTCTTTTCCTGCTCAAAAGATGTCTGTGATCTGACCTGTCAGATTCCATACTGCAGAAATTTCAACCTAAAAATTGAAATCAGGGAGATTACCAATTTTGCATCAAGATATCTATTCTTACTCCTCGTAATGGAGTTAAAAATAGAGCACTGCCAATTCACCCCCAAAAAATGTGTCAAAGATTTCAAAATTTCCTCACAAAATCGGCCAAAACTAGAATGAAAACTCAAATTTTAAGAATTTTCCTTTGAATCCGGGAGATTTAGTGACTCATATGGGAGAACGTGAGATTCGTTCTGTATCCAGGAGACTCGCGGATAATCCAGGAGAGTTGGCATGTATGATACCGAGGAAGGATAATCTCCCTTTACAGAGATGCCTATAGCGTCTGAAATTGGATTTGACAGAACATGTCACCATTTAATCTGTAATCCCATAAAGCCGGAGACATGAGCTAAAAAATCAACCTCATTTGCACGTTCTCTCTTCTTCCTGTACCCCCACCCCCCCTCCCAAGTGGTGGGGGGGGGGGGGGGCTGTGGGGTGGGGGCCAAGAAAAAAAAAACAAAACAAGACAATGTGGGAATGAGGTTAACAGATATTACAAGTAGCTCGATTACCAGCCACTATTTGGGGATTGAGCCTGCGTCCCCCGTGGGGAGGAAGACCAGATCCGAGGGAGCAGTAGAAATCAAGAAACATTCCTTTCATCACGTAGCCAATAGTTCAATGGCTGTGTTGATTTTAATTGGCCTCCTTGTCATATTCAAATAATGGAATTTAAAATTTCTGATCAATGTTAATGTGTGATCCCAGAAAATATCCATGCCTCCCTGGAGGGTCACTGGAAATTCTGAGGGTGGAGGGTTTAAAAAACCATCATTTTTCAAGAAAAGTATGATTCCAGAGGGGAGGAGGGGTTAAAATCCAAAACTCTCTGTGGGGGCGGTATGGATATTTTTTGGAACAACACCATGTATATAAAATTAAAAAATAGGGTACCCAAAGGATACATGTGTGGGATACAATGTTGTAATCCATTTGCATAACTCATTTGTATTAACCCAATCACATAAGTGTGCGATGCCACAGGTATCCCACACAAAAATGTGACACAATGATTGAAGTGGACATGCACTATTAGCTCAAACCTACAGCAAGAGGCTAAACATTTGGCTATTACTACATGACAATGCGAAAATAAATTCCTTTCTTGTGTTTGATCATTGTTTCTCCCTGAGAGGGTTAATTGAGCATTTGTCATTTCTGTCATCCCAAATGTGGAACTATGAATTTCATGTTTCAAACTTACGATTTCCATTTGTTAAAGAAATATTTTTTATATTAAAATTTTACCCCACGTTCAGTTTAATTTCATTCTCATTTTACTATCACTTTACAAATAAGCTTATAAAATATAACATTTTTATCAAAACAGACGTGATTTTTGCCATGCAATACCACTAATTGTCTTATAAAAATAAAATATGCGTGCGTACACGTGTCAAACTTTCAAATACAAAAAACAATTCACGAAACATTTTTAATGTCAAATTTGTGACAACTTAAATATACTATTTACAAAAGTATGTAAAGATTTGTGAAAGAACGTTCAATTGAATTGTCGCGTGAAGTCTCAGTGTGAATGTTTATTTCACACTGTTATGCTAATTGTGATCATTAATTTTGTTCTGTTTACTTGTGAACGATCGAACTCGGATTTTTCACAATCCTGTGTCTATCGAGTTTGTTTCGTCCGAAGATAGAGAGCTGTTCTCTTTCACAACAACAGTCGGCCACCTCATAACAAGAGCTTCTTCATAAGTCGGTGGGGGTGTAACAGGACCATCTAATTCTTCTGTCCAATACCCTTCGTTTGAAGACGACGTACTTATCTCGTCGATATTGTTAACAACAGTCGCAAATTCTGGCAAAGACGTTGCAGAGTCCTCGCCAAATGCCTGACGATGAGGAATATGATTATAAGCCAGTATAGGAGCGGGGGATTTTTCCAAATCTTCCGCTGGAATCGACGAAACGACAACTTGCGGTGCAAGACTGTTTTCCGTCCCTTTGCAGCACAATGACAAAGCAATAAGCAAAATTCCCAAAAGAAATAAAGCAGTCGCTAGAATTCTCATCACTTTCACCATACTTTGATCCTCCGATGTTGTCTCACAGTCCTCACAGTCTCCAAACAAAATATACGTGAGGCTCGCAAGCACAAAACAGCCACCAATACAAACAAATCCGAAAACTATTGCGGCTATGTGAAGTCCTTTCTTGCATTTTGCCGATCGCAGAACGCGCAAAACTCTCGATTGAGAAGATGTTGTAGTTTCTGACATGATTGAAGCTTCACAGTGTTCAGAACTGTGTCAGCTGAGAGTTTTTTCTTTGTTTGAGAAGTTTTCTGGCAGAGTTAGTGTTCCCTAAGACATTACGTGATGCCAAACAAATCCTGAATGAGCGGAATCGGCGGAAGTCCTTTCAAATAATCTTTGTTGATTTCAATGACGTAGAATTATCCATGCGTGTCCTCACGTACGACGTAATCAAAGTAAATGGCACGCAAACAGTTCATTTCCCCTAGAAACGAGAGAAATGTTGGTTGTTTTTCAAGATAGTGGGAGCATTTCACCCAATTCTAACAATAATCAGAGCAGAGAAGAAAGAAAGTCGAGTAATAAAAACAAGGTACGTTTTACCTTCCCCCCTCCCTTCTCCCGCCCGTGTAAACATACGTTTCGGCTTGTGTGACCCCGATCAAGCGTGCGTTTGTTTGGATTAACCTCTGCTTTGTAAATAGCATGCTTCATTCCAAAGGGAAATGTTCTTCACTGTGTTCTTCGTCTAAATAATATCATTGCACGTTTCGCGGAAAAATATTGTCACATTGTTCGAGGGTTCTATGCTCAACCGAGTTTTAGGGCTTCGCAGGAAATTTCGCTGATTCAGACAGTGCTACCTATCAACTCAAGTTTAATATCCGATAGATCTTTTGTGTTACAGATACAAAACCGTTTTCATGCTGCGCGCGTGATAAAATTTGATTAGCAATGTGATTTTAATTGTTTCTATTGATGTATCTTGTAATCATACCATTTCATGGAGCTCCTAAATAACTAGATCTTTTAGAAAACTTTCAAGCGCTAATTAAATATTTAAAGGTGTGCTTTCTTCATTTCCTGTAATTGTTTGAGGCAGGCAACACTTCCTGTCGAAAAAGCTGAAGCTCGCGGAAAATGTAAAGTAAATTAAGGGTCAATAAAATCAAAACTTTTATTTCCGTGTGGGCAAATGAAATTCCAGGGAGCGTTTTAATGTCTTTTTATGGCAATTTATATTAAATTCAGAAAGTAATATCTCTGTTTAATCGAGTTTAAGATATATTTTAGAGCCCTGTTTTGAAAAGTACAAAATTTATTTCAGTGCAGATTGAAGGAAATCTAACAAACCAGAAATTAAAGATTCTTCTACATTTTTCCGAGAGTTTTTACGAAAAATGTGTGTTACCTGTAGAGAGGACTTACGTTAAATTAATGTTCATCGCGGCACTATTTCCCGTGAAATTCAAATTTCATCAGAAATAGAATTTAATCCCAGTACGTGTTAAAATTTCAATATGGAGATAATTTGAAAAGTTGGGAAACGTATCATCGGATCAATGGCTGTAAGTCTTAGGGAAAAATCAATTTAAAAAGATTTAAAAAATCTAAGCCGTATAAGTAGAAAAAATGTAAAAAAAATATATGAAAATGAGGAAACTCCTGCTTTTCAAATGAAGTGGCAATTTATTATCACGGATTGCGTGGTGGAATCTAGATCTGTTTATCGAAGGAAAAAATCCCCGCAACTTCCGTGGTTAAACAAAGGCAAGACTTCCGCCTGTGGTGAAATTGACTTGAAAATGGCCGAGTGGTGGTTGAATCACTTCCTAAATTACTAGAACGTAACACAGCGTCAAATTGTCCCCTTAGCAATATCTAAAACAGTCAGGAACAAGCTCTTTAAAATACTGATTTGAGTAAACTTTTTCACCCCGACAACTATCACGTGGAAGGTAAATTTAATAAATATTTCAAAGGAAGTGCCGGATGGATCGTAAGATATCAGATTTACGTTTACTCAGTTTGGTTAACACAGACAAACAATCCAGCCAACAAAAAAAGTTCGTCTTAACTGTTCTTTCGTTTGTTGTTTAATTTTGGTAGAAAATCTCTTCCCTTTTCTCATTTTTCCGCCCATTGATTTATTAATAGCTGGGTGGGTAATATAAATGAATGAATCTTCTTCTTGTTCCAGGGAGAGGAGAGGGGGGGGGGGGGGGGGGGGCGGGGGTGGGTGGACTTTTCGCACTTGCTTCCGTTGAAACATTTTATTGATCTTGTATCAAACCTAGTTCCACACACGCACTGAGGTTTCTACTTTCCATTGCCATTACACACAAACCCGGCTGGTTCCAGTTTGAAAATCAGTGAAGTGTTTTGCTCCATGACACAGCATTTAGGGTTCAATTGACGCATATGAAAACAATTTTAGTGCAAAATCATGCGTGACCAATGTTCTCGATTTTTCTGGTCGCACACTTTTAAATAGCCCAGGTTTTCTCAACGAATAATGTCGCTTAATAAACAATTTATTTGCCGCAAAGCTAAAAAAGGATTCGTAAAAATAGCTAAAATACAACTCAATTCCACAGAATAACTGCTATGTTTTGCACAACACACAATACCAATATCACCCATGCGTTATGCAAGCCTTATATAGCTTAGTCTATGACGTAACGTAACAGCTATGACGTCAGTAATAAGTTGCGCTGTCACGCTCACGCCGTTGTTAAAAGCAAACTGCAAAACAAGAGCCCAGTACTTCGGGTACGTAAAAGTACCTACCTACATAAGGCGCTTCGTGTCGGACTAAGCAAATTAAGAGACAATGAAAAAGTTATTTTAGCTTACGCGAACTCAGGTTGGGGCAAAAACCGGAATCGAACAAAAAATAAAACATGAACACATGGAATACTTTTAAGTTCAATCAGAAGTCCATATTGTTATGGACTTCTGGTTCAACGAAAAATGGAAATTCCGGCAAGAGAGTTTTGAAACTCGCAAGTGCGATTTTCATTGAGCTTTACAGCTTTGAACTTTACATTACAGTAAAAGCCCGCGTGTAAGAACCTACATTTTTTGAAGCCTGGCAAAATAGATTTTTGCATTTTGGGGTAGTTAATGACAATAAGGCTAAGTGGGTTCTCAATTTTTATGAAGGAGATATAGCTGTTGATTGCCAGAAAAACAAATAACTTAGGTTTGGTCCTTAAATATACCCAGAAGTCCATAACTAGAAGTCTACATCTCTGGTAATAGGCTTTGAGATATGTCTTTCGCGTGGATTTCGCGTGTACCTCGCGTTCCTCGCGTGTAGGCTATTTTTAGAACAGCTTTGCCGCGAACAAGTAGCCAATCACATTGAAGTATTTTTTAATTCGCGCCTTTGATTGGTTGAACAAATTTTTGAAGAAAAGCAGAACTGCAGAGGACGAGTGAACTCGAGCGAACGGCATTACGAAATTTCTGTTTGTTGGTCATCGTAATTTCCGTTTTATGAGGATTAAATCGTCCGGACAAGAATCATCAGGCCATCTTTCATCGATGACGATAGCATCGAAGTTGTAAAAATTCGGAGCATCCAAATAAGCGAGAGGACCTCATTGTTTTGGAGTCAGAATACGAAATGGCAGCGGGCAAGATAGACTAATTCCGAGTCAAATTCAAAATGCGAAGACACTAAAGATTAATGGTACTCTCAAGATGAAGACAGGCATTAAGAGAGCAAGTGCATTTTGGCACAGGTTCGTTGCTATTTTGAAAAACAAAACCGTGGTCCCTGAAGCGCTCAACATCGAGCGCGGAATGAACAGAATGAAGTTTGATTCGTTTGAGAACAACATTCAGAGAAAACGACAAGTTTGGCGAGTTTCGCATGTTTTTGGAATTATAAGGACGGCATGAAAACAAAAGACTGACTAAGGTAATGTATTTGTTTTAATATGAATGGAAATACGAGTTTAATTCATCGAACAATGATGATTTCATTCACATCCGTCAAAAGTTTAATTCAAGTTGTGCTTCTCGGGCACTTCGCAGTGTGCAGCTATTGTGTTGTGTATGTTGTTCAGTATTTTAACACGAGGATATGCTGTACAAAATAAAGACACACTTAACTACTAAAAGTTTGGGGAACTTCTGTTCATAAATTCTCTCGTAAATTATAAAAAGTCGACCTGTTTGTTTTGTGAGTTTGTCTACGGAAACCCAGCGACGGGTTGCTTTTTCACTCGCCTTCAAATGCCACTGAACAGACGTTTGAAATCACTATCTACGATACTACTTCTGTCGAAATGTGAGAATTAATGGCCTGTCAAGTGTTTTGATGTGATTTGATTTATTTCACCTGCCACTTTCCAAAATATTCGGCCGCAACTTAGAACTCCAATCGTGTCGAAATAGTGGGTTACGTCATTTTCTCGCGAGACATCAGTTTCTAAAAATAGCCTACACGCGAAAGACATAGCACGCGCCCCAATACCAGATGTAGACTTCTAGTTATGGACTTCTGATATACCGTATTTATTCACAACTGCATTACGCCTATTACTGTTTGGTATTTCCTTATAAATTCATACTCCTTGATTATAACAAGAGAGTATCTCTTGATTATCATGATTATCATGATTAAGGCCCAGTTCAGACGTCGTGCTTCTGTCGTGCCGAACCAAATTCAGGAATTAAGTTCGACAAAAGCACGGCAGAAGTACGGCGTCTGAATCAAACTAAAAATTGAGTTCGGAAAAGCAATTAAATTCGACAAAGTCTGCCGTACTACACGACTCTGACACAGTCTGCGAGCAGTCTATCTTCGGTTTTAAAACTGCAGAACGCGAAAATATCGAGCGAGCGCGATATAAACGTGGCGGAGCTGCGCGTTGCGAGTAGCAAGTAGCACGTGCGTCGAAGGGCAAAAAGAGCCTCGCTCGCTCTCTTCACATTCTCTCCGGGAATTTCAGTTAGAGCTGAAGGACTCTGAAGAGAGATTGCTCGCAGTCTAAAAATATTGGAAACAACTTTTTTACCTTTTTTTATTACTGTTTCAACTACTTCAACTACCATTTTCTTTTCCCGTGCTCGATTTACTCCCAGGAGGATAGACGTCCATAGTACCGACGTAGCGCTACATTGATCGGTCTAGTATCTCTAATTTTTCGGGTTCAATATCAGACATTTCTCGCGCAGTGAAAATTTAAGGTGGCTCTGAAACCGTTCCGGAGAAATTTTTTTAACTTTGCAAAAAGTTGCATCTTAACATGCCAATCATTATTCAATAATAAAAAAGGGGTCACCGGACTCGTTTTTGAGTTATAAGCACTTAAAGGGAAAATTAAGGGTGTTTTTAACAGGTAAAACTGTTGCTATAGTAACCAGTGACGTCATGAAAAGGACCACAACTTATTCAGGAATGATTGGACATTTGTTTGATATCATTATTGTCGCAGCAATTGATAAAGATTTGTAGTACTGACCCATCAAAGTTTAAGAGCTGGAAAGCGCTGGAAACCGTTGCGAGCCTCCTTCAGCATGTTTTACTCCCCACAAAATAGGAGGAAAAATTCTTGCAACAAAATTGTTTCCCATATTAAATTGTTTCCTTGATGAACAACTAACGAAACGTTTGTTACAGAACCAAAATGTTCTATTCCTGAAAAAATCAGAATCAGTGTTTGTTTCTCCGGAACAAAATTAGCGCCTGAACAAATGTTATGTGCAGGCGCAAACAGGGAAACATTTAGGGAAACATTGAATCTTCATTTGCGGAGGCCTAAAGGTGGTGTCGCGGTCACATTGTCACGGACACAAATGCTTCCCTGTTTGCCCCCGTGCGCAACATGTCGCGGAAACACGATTTGTGTCCGAGACAAAAAATGTTTCTGATTTGAGGCGACTCGCGCGCTCCTGACTTGTAGGCACGTGCAACGCGTGCAGATTCACATTTCTTTCAAACTCTGATGTCGCATATGTGCATAACGACCAATCTGACGGCGGCAGCAGCGTTGAGCTCTTTTAATTAATTCAGGGCGTATTTATTTGCAACATACGCGTATAACCGTCGCATTTGCCAGTTGGAATTTTTTATTGTTTTTTTTTTTAGCTCAACAGCGATAGAAAATTCCAACGGGCAAATGCGACGGCTATACGCGTAGGTGGTAAATAAATACTCCCTTAGATTTACATTCGGAATCACTTTTATTCACCTTATTCGATTTTAACTTTTTTATTGCTGAAAGCAGACTATCCTATTTGTCGCACCTTAAAATTTTAGTTTCTTAGAAGGTTGGAAATTCCATCAAATTCATTAGAACTGTTTTATGCTGTTCCGCATCCTCTTGAAATTAAAAAAAAGCTATGTTATGTTTTCTTCCAAGTCCCACGGTATATGTATTTTTAATATTCCTGACCACTCTGCGTTTTTTTGCGTCCTTCATCCCGTAATGTCGAGTTTCTCTCAAGGCAAAATCTCCAACGCTGCTAAACTTGTAATCACACTCTCCGCAGCGCTTGACCTTTCACCAGGTTGTATGGAATTTCCTTCCTCGTTGTGAAGACTCTCACTTACAGTATGTGAAAAATGTGCTCGTAGCCACAATTCTACTTTTTCCGAGGATCTTAATGGCCTGGCGGACAAATCGTGCTCGATGTAAGGTGCAATCCATCCTTGCTGAAGGCTTCTTCCTTCTGTTAACGGCCTAGTGGCTCCACTAAAACCCGCTCTTAGCCACAGTTCGACTTTTTCTGAACATGTTAGAGGCATTGGCAGGCTATGTTCGATGTTAGATACTTGCTGAAAAGTCTCCGCGGTTTGGTCTGGAAGCATTTCGGCATCACCGACTATTGTGGACTCGTCAGACGGTTCTGAATTTTGAGGATCGTTCATTGTGAAGCAATCTTGGTCAGTGTTATTTTAGTTTTGTTAACCCTGCAAGATATTGCTTTCAAACGTTTTTCTACTCGATGATAGAAGATGGCGTGTCATTAACACGAACCGTTATTATTCAAACTACTGGCAATGAGCAATTCGCTACATGCGCGAGCGTAGCTAGGGAGAGCTTTCGATTTGTGTGAAAAAACGGTGACAATTTTCCGGCAAATGAAAAAATACAATGCCTACAATTTATCACAAAACACAACGGTACGGGACGACTGATATACTATTTGAAAACTTTCCAGTTGAAAGGGCCTCTACATTTCATTGCCCACCGAAACAGCCGCTTATTTCATCGAGCAGCATAGTAATAGTGCGAAAGAAACAAAATGGAACAGTGATATTTTGAGCCTTCCGGTAAAATACGAGCAAAGAGATATTCCATTTTTCCCGAAAAATTTTTAGTGGGAAGAACCGTTTCATTTGATGTTTCACCGGAATAACTGATCTCTCCGTACAAATCGGGAAAGCGCTCAATAGAACTCGCAACTTTTTTAAAATAGCGTGGCCACACGTTGCAAATGAACAAACAAGAAAGCGATTCCAATTCTGCAACATTGCGCGAAAAATCGACAATTTCGGGTAAGCGCTGCGACGAGAGATTGCACACAATGTTAACTTTTACATGACGTGAAACTCACTGGTCGAAACGTCGATTTAAAACTAATTTAATTTAATCTCGGAAAATCTCGGAAAACTGGTAACTTTAAAAAAAAATGTAAACCTGCGAAAATTTCATGTCAAATGGTCTTTACAGATAACATATGTTGTGAGCATTACAGTCTTGAATTGAATCAGCCGTATTTCCCAATTGGACTGGGGAATGTGTCTCCTCTTCGCTTGCAGCAGCAGCAGTAGCAGCTGATATCGTCATTTCAAAGACTTCTTCGTAACACGGTGGCGGCGTGTCGGGAACATCAGACGAATAAACGTTCTCTGTACTTTGAACAGCCGTCAAGTAATCAGGTAAATGTATTGACGAGACTTCGGAAAACGAGAAACGATGAAGAACATTATTACAAGGCAGCAATGAAGCGGTAGAGTTTTCCAAATCGCCTGCAACTTGAGGAGTTGAGCTTCCAGTTAAGCCGTTTTGCCTTTGTTTGTAGCGTAATGATATTATTAACAATATCAACACCGATAAAAGGAACAGTAAAAAAACAGCAGTGCCATAAATCCAGACGGAAAGTGAGTTAGGCGAAGGGCAGGTCGGACAAAATAAAGAAAAAATTAAAGCTATGCCAACCACACCAGAGGCAATGCAGAGAAACGCACATACTGTTAAAAGTACTAAATAGTGCCTTCTCTCACAGTTTAACGATCTAGGCGCTTGCTGTTCTGCAGTATTTTCTGTCATTCTCCGCGGAGAGTTACAGTAATCTGTCCCTGGTAAGTACCAAACTAAAAATGACACACAATGATTCCATTTTTCAGTTTCAGTTTAAAATAGTTACGCGCTGTTTGTGAACTTGCCGAAAGGCACTGAAGGGTGTATATTAATCGTCCATTGAAGAGCCCACTTGTCCCTTCTTCTGCATCTAAATTAATACAATACTCGCTCAGAGAATTTTATTTTTTTAAAGACAAACCTAAATCCTCTTGAAAGCAGAATGCAATTCGCTTTGAAACTAGAGTCTATTTGCATGGCCATTGAAGTGCATTACTCATCAGTTTAAATCCTCTTCCGATATAGTTGAAAAGGAAAGACGGACTAGTGTTAAAATTTTTGTCTATTTTTCATTCTTTGTAAAATATAGCATCAGAAATGGAACCTGTTTTTACTGAGACGTGGTTTCAGAAATTTGCGATATTTTATTCAATGCTGATTCCGTTGATATTTCATTCAAGAAGTTTCAGAAATACCGTTGTTTCCGTCAAAGAGTGGTTCCAGGAGACCACTTAAACTCGGGTATGGGTTCAGAAATTTGCGCTTTTATTTCATTTTGCTCTCTGAATTTTCCAACATTTTACTAAATTTTTTTCAAAATTTCCGAAACTATTTTCTTGCAAGAGATGTGTGCCGTTTCGGAAATTTCCAAAACTATTTCGATTCACTCCCACGAACAAAACTGCACTTGGTATAATTTTAATGAGCACGTGAATGATAAACAGCTTCGAACACGTTTTTGGATTTGCGTTGTATATGGTTGTCGCCTCCTAGGGCGATACAAATTCGATTTTTTCATTATTCAAAACTATAGCAAAATTCTCGAACATGATTGGTTATCAGTAGCACGAGTTGAGCAGTGTTGAGCACTTACAGAAACGTTTACGCCTTCCCGCTTCTCGTTTAGCAGTGATTTTCTGTCATAATCAGTGCTGATTCAAAATGACGATGTTTCAGGCAGGCAAGCGCTAGTCTTTAGTTCATGCCTTTTTGCTAATCTTTATAGTGAGTAATTGTCATTTGAAAGCCTGGACTGACCGTTTTGAATGTCAGCCGTGTTTGAACATCAAGATATGCTAGCCTCGGATAACTTCTGCTCTTTGCCAGCGGTGCTCGTAAACTTACCTATTCTGCTCGGACATATGTATTCTCCTCGTACCCTGTCCTGTAAAAAGCATTTTTATTCACCTAGGACTAATTACTTCAGTGAAAGCGATTTCATTTTGAATCTAGCTATATGGTGACAAGTGCTAAATCGCGCGGAATATCGCCTGATACTTAGCCTACGAGGCCGTAGGCCGAGTTGGCTAAAATCAGACGATATTCCACAAGATTGAGCAGGATAATTGTTTTATTATTCAACAAACTGTCAACGAAACGTTCCTTGAAGCGAGAAAAGCTGTAGTCATGCAGCGCTTTTGCAAGATTTCGAACAAATCCACGTAGGATATCTGTTATGTACGGATGACGGATAACAATGACTTTCTGACTATATATGGTCATCGCGCGCGTTTGTTGAATAATAATGCCAAATATAACTTCTGGCCAAGGACCATCCGGTAATTTACTAGAACAATATGCGACCTGCTGTAGTTAGGGACCTTCAGATCGGAGTAAGAATACGAGATTGAGTACGACTACGACAATTCAAACCCAGAGCTTATGCTTTCGATTATCACATTTCACACTAATCTCGTACCGATAGTCTCCTTTTCAACTGGTCAGCAACAGGAAGAAGTGAGGACTTTGGGAACGTAATTCGAAATTCAAAAGTCGTTCTCGTACTCCATGCCCTACTTGATCTCGTATGGTACTCGTACACCGATCTGAAGGTCCCCATTTTGGAGGGGGCCGAGAGACCTGCTGTCCCCCTCGAGAAATTTCTGTGCATCCGGAATTAAATTAACCTCCCATGGCCAGCCACGTGGTCGTTGTCTGGGCGAACCGCCCCTAAAAACTACTGTGGGTGAGGCTAAAATAAACACTTAATGACTGGTCCGAGGGAAACAGTTAATTTTGTTTCCCGAGAATCTCAATGTTTCCCGAGGCGGATATATAGCCAACGAAGACATCAGAAGACGCAATGTGAAAACAACGACGGTCGTCGGTCAACATTAGGGACCTTACGAAACCACGACAGCAACGCTGACGACAACGTCGACTAAAAAATGTATTTATATTTCCTTAACATTTTCGCAATTATTCTCATTTTTTTAGGGCGTTCATTTTTGTCAGGACTGATCTCTAGCTGAATATGTAAGCGCATTATTAAATTCAAAATAAAAACAAGAAAAATTCGTCGTCGTAGTTCACGTTCTCCAGACTACGCAAAATTTGGCAATTTCACGTCGTTGTTTTGCAGAGGACGACAAAGAAATGTACCAAGATGGAAAACGCACGTGCTAAGCTATTGAACTGCTCATTAAGCCTTTTGTTTGGCGACGTTCTCGTTGCAGTCACCGTCGTGGTTTCGTAAGGTCCCTATTCGCGGGTAACAGTGCAACCTCGTTCCCAGGGTCTCTCTCTGAGAAGAGAGAGACCCTGGTTGCGGCTGGTCACGTGCCACCCAGAATTTGGGTGGTGACAAAAAATTCGTTGAAGGGAGGGCGGCTTAGACTGCTTTTGTCAATACTGAGCCTACAGGAGAGCGTAAAGTGTTGCCACCAAAATAAACACTTTTTTCACGTGGCTCCGGTATGTTGCATTAAGGTCATGTCGCAGTGCAATACAGTGCAAACGCCGAAAAAAATTTATCAATCGTCCAATAACAGAAACGGTGGACAAAATTTTGTTGAGGAACAACCCTCCCTGCGGTTTTGGTTTGTCACCCAGATCACGTGACCAGCCGCAACCAGGGTCTCTCTTCTCTCGCTCTTGGGGGCGGGGAGAGAGAGACCCTGGGAACGAGGTTGGTAACAGTGCACTGTTACCCTCTGACGGACCCTCTGACGTCATAGATTTTGCAATGTTGCCCGCTCAGAGATTTTTGGTGGGAAACAGTTTCATTGTTAGATGTCATGTGACCTCGAAGTAACCAATGAGAGCGCGCGCTGTTGGGGAAAAAATTCCAGCTGTATAACAATAAAATTGAATCGCGCTCAAGCATTATTTCAGCTAGTTTGAACTACACGCGTCCACTTCTCGTATTCTTCTTTATATTAACTTTTATAACACTTCACTATTTTATTGCACTTATGAACTCTGTCATGGATAGGATTTTTCAAGTTAGATGTATAATAGATGTAGATGTAGGCAAATTTCGTTATTTCGTGTTTCAATATGTAGTTTCTAATCTGTGGTTTCTTGATTTATTTGGGATTCACTTCCTTTTGCTTTCATTTGTGGCTTAAATTAACATAGTGCTGCAGTGCGTCGCTACGGCGGCTAATCACGTTTACATTTCGTTAACGGTCGATGCCATTTTTAGCGACACTTTTATCAAAAAACGGGCAAGTGACGTGAGTAGCTTTCATCGTAGTTTGTATCTACGAGTACTTCAACAGTTCAACGGGCAAAGACCAGACCACAACACCGGGAACTTCGTGCCCTACTCTTTACGATGAGTCTGTGGATTCTTTAACGTCCTCTGCTGACAGTACAGTCGAAGCTCTCTTAAACGGACACCGTAAGCGGACAGCTCTACTTACGGGCGCTTTGTTTGAAAGCCCGTTTCCACAAACTCTGTATTTTTACATTATCGTAAGCGGACATTCCCGTAACCTGCCGCAGACACTTTCAGAGAGTACGTCTTTGACTTTTTCTTTGTTTTTAATTAGCTCCCGTCAGCGGACACCCGAAAGACAATCCTATAAACAACCTCTGTATCTTGTTTTTATCAATCGACTTCACATCGCCGTTCGTCACAATGATTTTACAGTTATTACAGTACCATATTTCAGTGTTTGTTTTGTCGTCATTCACGTCCAGTTACAATACGGTATTTATTGTTAGCTGGGCATGCTCCCGTAAGCGGCCATCTATTCCCTACACCTCTAGTGGCCGCTTACGAGAACCATTCTCGTAAGTGGCCAGTTCCAGTTACGGACACTTTTTTTGCGTTCCGAGGGTGTCTGCTTACGAGAGCTTCGACTGTAATAACAGTGAAGAAGCAGGAAACGGGGCCTTTGGTCTTTTGTCCTTATCCGAGAAGACAAGAACATCTAACCGGCGTTCACAGATGTTTACCGTTTGTGGTATTGCTGACACAGCGGACTTGAGTATTCAAACTTTAACAGGAAGTTGGTAAGCGACTCGTCAACTTCAGAATGCGTTCAATCAAACAAAACGCATTCCAGAGAAAACGGGAAAAAATAGAACCTGTTGTTTCCATTTTCGTTTCTGGGAAAACGGGAAGCAGAAGTCAAAATTCGATGATTAGCTGATCTCCAGTTAAAATGGGGTACAAGTTTGGACTCAACCTCGTTGCACGCATTAACTAATCTTTAGCTAATCTAACTCAGTTTTAATTTGCATATTCTATCAGTTACAAGTTTTTTTTAATGACTTTTACTGACGTGGTACTAATGGCATGGCGTGTCTAACATTGATAGGGAAATATAAAAATCCAAACTAAAAACGTCGAGAGCTTTCTTCGATGTATAAAAATTTAAAACATTTATTTTGTTTCAGCTTTTCAGTATTTAATTTATTCAGAGTCTGAAGTCCTTTCGTGCGTGTCGGCATGGCACGGCTTAAAATATTTTCCAAATTATGCTTTCGCGTATAGACTATTTTTTATTTTCTAATCTTTCCCTCTCTATACGAAGCAGAAGCTACTAATTAGTAGGGGTGTATGACATCCCGCTCTCCGAGGAGGATATTTAATTATTAGAGCTCAGGCTTTGTTGACTCTTTGTTGGTTTTTGAGCTTTTGTTTTGTCGATAATTGTTTTTCTATGAAGCAATTTACTCTATATTATTATAAATCATTTATAATCATAGATAATAACTTCTTTCTCTTTTCGTTCTAACTTCCGCATTGCCTTCGTCCATCACTTGTCTTCTTCTTCTTTTTCTTCATGATGAGTGTTCAGTTTAGATATTGTGTAGCACAGTTACCATGGTTAAATATTTTACTTACTCCTTACTGTACGTGTCTAGGAAAAACGCTTACAAAATGCTCAAATTTTCACATTCATCTTGTTAAGGAAAGTTGGACAAATTTATTTAGGTCGTCTATTGTTTGAGTGCAAAGGTATCGATCGACTGTGCTCATTTTCTCATTTCATTTCTTAAGTTTTCGCTAACAACGAGACCGAATGTGATACCTACAACTTGCAAATTATAGTCTTGTGTCTTCGGTACATCCCTGCAGCTTGGAAATGCAATTACGAGCATCTTCTTGGCTTGTAGTTGCAGCCAATGTTGTCATTTCAAGCGCTTGTTTGTAAGTCGGTGGCGGCGTTCCAGGGTCCTCTGCCCAAAATTCCGCGTCCTCAGATGAATAAACTTCATAAATCTTTTGAGCAACAGTGAAATAATCAGGCAACTCAATCGAAGAAGTTATAACAAACGGTTGCCGATGAGGAACATGATTATAAGGCAGAAAAGGAGCGGGAGATTTTTCCAAATCTTCTGCGGGAATCGAAGAGACGACAACTTGAGCGGAAGGAGCTAAGCTGTTTTGTCTTCCAGATCTTCGTTTGCAGAAAACTATTGTTAATAACATCAGTAGTGCAACAATAAACAAAGCAGCAGCAGCAGTCCCCAAAACCTGCGCCAAGAACGAACGGCAACCAACACAATCTTCAATAAACAGAACAAATACGATTACCAAGAGTACCGCACTTGCTGCGATGCAGAGAAATGCAAATGCAGCAACTGAATGGAAAAGCCTTCTCTGGCACTTTGCGGTTGTCAACGCTTCTTGTTCTGTAGTATCTTCAGTCATAATCAAAGTTTTACCTCTCTGAGTTCAGCTTCCAAATGATCGGTGCTGTTTACTTGGGAGCTATTAAAGAGATTTAGACCGGAAGTGCTTCAGGAAGACGGTGATGTCAGTCACGCGGGAACGACCAAGCCTCAAATCACTCTAGTTTTGCTCGGCTGGTTTTTCGCCGGTTCATTTCTCAGTCACGGATCAGTGTAGCCGATATCTCAAATGCAAAAATAATAATAATAATTCCAGAAACCAGAATCGTTTATCGTTTGGAGAGAGTAATGTTGTCAATGGAGATAATGATCTGTATTTTACCGTATTAAAAATAAGTTGAATTGTAATGGTTTTGCCGGAAGTAGCATTTATTGCTGATTATCAGGGGCGGGGCAGAACACTCTGCGACGCCTGGCACTTTTTTTGTATCTGAATCATCCAACAACAAATGACGTCACATCCGGTCAAAATCGGTCAAAAATCGGCGCGGCGCTCGTTTCTGTAGAGTTGAAAAGTGAAGTTTCGGTCGAGTGTGATTTTTTCGTATTTGTGAACCAACACTTTCATGGTATTTTATTATGAGGATATCAGCAAGTTGCAGAGACATTGTTTCGAATTCCTGAGCAAAGATCTTGGCAAGAGAGGAACGTTTATTATCATTTTGTCGGGGAAAAACAGAGAGCGAAGTGCCATATCATGGCGGATATTTCACACCTTGAAAACGAGTGGCGTTCCAACTTTTGGCTCTAGTAGTTCCTGATGCATCGATAACATCATGTTCTATAGCCTACGATCTCCACAACATCATGGATGAAATACTGGTGATCATAGTTTGTAGTGTTAAGTGCTGGGAGTAGTTAACCCTCGCTGTAAAGTTTTGAAAGTCGCTGTCACTAAAAGCTGTTGTTATTCTTCATCCACGTGTGTTTCGTCTATAAGAGGGAAGCTGCATCGGATGCTGAAGGTTGGTCTTTATTTTTTTCTGCCTTTCCTTTCCTATTGTTGTTTTCAGGAAGATTGAAAACATATACACTTAGGTTTAGAGTAATCAGTTGCCTTTTTTGAGCGTCATTGTGAATTATTTAACGACTTAGCTTCATAATCATGCAGATCACAAGTTAATAAATGTGCACACACCATCATCGGCCTCAGATCTCCTGGATTTATTCAGAAATTTTAAGCCATCCATATGATATTCTCCAGCAAAAGGAGACCTGATATACATTACCGTACCTCACAGGCTTTCCTCCTTAATTGATCCAGTGATCCTCAACTTACTTCCCCTACATATATATACCCTGCAGGCCATGATGATGCATGGGTGTGTGACTGTATCTGAGAAGTTGAAAGTTGTGTAACAATGGGCACGTATTTTTTGCAGGCTGCAGGTTGAAACTTTGACCTGCCTATTTTGCTTTGTACAACTGATCAATACCATTTTCAATGACTTTCCATGACCACGCTTACACAAGGCTGCTGCCTAAGGAAATTTCTGTATATTTTTTAGCACAAGTTTCGAGAAGTTAGGAGCCCAAGCCATTACTTTAGGAGCCCAACCTAAAAGTTGCCATGGTCGATCCTCGGGGGAGGGGGCAGGGTAGAAGAAAAAACAAATCTAGGGGAGGGGCCTGGGGAGCAGCCCCCCCCTCCCATCCCCTTCCACATGCACAGACATTTTGATTTGTCAGTAGAGCCTTTGTACGTGAACAGAGAACTCCTTCGGACAAGACTTTTTCTCTGAGAGCTCCTGAGACTGAGGGTATCCCTCAAATAGTTGTGTCAGAAATTCTAGCTTTCTTAACTTGACAGTTTATTTAGCCGAGCCTCTCCTTCGATAAAACCCTTTTTACACTGATTGGGTGACATGAACAGGAGTGTGTATATTAGAAAGTTTCTGTAGGCTTAAAATGAGTTTGAAAATCCGACCAGTATATTGTGCTGTGATGATGAATGTTGGATAAAATACTGTAAGTTGAAAATGTGTAAAACAAAATAAAAGTAACATTGTTTAAAAGGAGTTTTGAACATCCAAAGT
Source organism: Meandrina meandrites (assembly GCA_963693305.1). NCBI lineage: Eukaryota > Metazoa > Cnidaria > Anthozoa > Scleractinia > Meandrinidae > Meandrina > Meandrina meandrites. Next base: position 22,973,315 of record OY855915.1, read on the forward strand.
TTTGAAGCAAAATCAATGAAGCAGCAAAATTATTATTTCACTTTTGCACAGCAAGCTCACTAAAGAACTTGAATTATTGCTATCAGGTCTATTTGAAGGTTATTTAAATTATGATTTTATCTACATTTCATAATCAGTTGTCAAAAATAGACCAGAAAAATTAAGTTGTGAAAAAAAAAACAGTTTCTCGGCTTATCAAATGAGTTGCTTATACCAATAGATTTTAGTAGTTTTAAAAGCATTATTCATGTTATTCAAGCTGTTTTCAGCAAAGTTTTCTAGCACATTATTGTTTTCAAGTGTAATGTTCTCCTTGTCACGGTTCAATGAGCGAGATAAAACATAAAACAGTTCCAATGAACAAACAAACAAACTTTATCCACAAAAAGCACTAGCTGATAAGAATGTCACAGAAAAGGCACATATTTTCCGTTGTTATGAAATTAAGCGTTCTCAAAAGTGAAAAAATAAAAGTTTGAGTTAAATAATAAGCTTAATTACAGTAATTCGTAAGTGTAACATCAAAACATTCTGCACATTATTTTAGACTTGTTGAAAAGGTTTTTGTATCAAGCTTATGCAGATTAAAATTGTCATGATCAGACCTGATGCATGGATGGCCAGGAGATTCATTTCACTTTTGTATCCATAAATGTTTACTTCAAATTCACTATAAACCTTCAAAACATCAACAAAGCGAACGAAATGTGAAGCAGCCCATAATACCATTCATTCTTCATTCCATATTTGGGAGTAAGTCCCAGTCCTAAACAGTCGAAAATAAATGGTTTTCAAAGTTTCCAAATTTTGCAAAAAAAAAAAAAAATTAAAAAAAAATTATCTCGATTGTGGACAAGTTTAGTATTTCCATTTTGAAATGAAGCACTTACTGTTTTGAACGGGATATATCTAATAGCCAGTGGAACAAAGTTGCAAGGAAATTGAAGTCATTACATGAGAATGGATAATCGATGCTTAGGCGCCTATGCGGGCTCCTTGAACAAAAATTTAGTCGCCCGCACTCGTAACTTAGGCGCCCCAGGTGACTGGGCGCCCGTTAGGCAGCAGCCTTGTTACATGTAAAATCCATAATTCTCCAGGAAAATAAAAATTGTTAAATCCCATTTCCAGATTTTCCATGGACCCACCTTGCATAGCAAGGGATAACAATGAGCATTTAATTTAATTTGTCTTTATGTGAATCATAGTACTGTTTCTCTCCCATTCATTAATTTTTCAGAAAAAGATTTTAATACTGCAGCCAGTCAAGGATTGCCTAGATTGTCTTACATTTCTTTTCATCTACTCTTCTATAGGTTAAGGGTTATATAAAATCCCAGAAGAGTGCAAAACATTCAGGAGTGTAATGGCATTTGAGAGCAAGAACAGAAGACAAAGAAAAGACAAGAGCACAAAGAAAATCTTAAATGGAAAAGAAGAAAAAAAATTTAAAGAAGAAGAAGATACAAAAAAGAATTAAAATGAAAAGTAAACTTATCCAAAAAATGAGTCAAACGAAACTATAACAACCCTCCAAGTTAAGACCGTTTTAGTCACCATGGCGACTAAAACTTTGGAGCCGGCGACTAAATTGGAACCGAAGTCGCCAGCCTGGCGACTAAAATTGAGAAGAATGATTGAAAGTGTGAGGTTAATTTAGCGACTAAAAGTTTTCACTGGCAACCAAACTTGAGCAGTCAGTGGCCAAATGGCCACTAAGAAAAAAAATAAACTTGGAGGGTTGTGTAAGTCTTTATAAAGTGTGTTTAATTCAACGGAAATAACAACTTTATTTTTTGCAAGAACGTGTACATAGATCTATTTCTACAAATTTTTTAAAGAAATAACTTAACAGTTCATGCAGGCCTCAAATGAAAAAATATTTTCAAAAATCTTTCCAGAGAGCTATTAATCAATTATCTTGGCCTTAATTATAATTTTCTCTTTTCTCTAGAGGAACAATCGTCTATTATTTTGTCCACTGTATATGCCAAATTCTCACACCACTTCTTCTTTTTGGAACCCCTGGGACAAAAGAAACAAGCACCTTAATTAGCAAGGGAAACAAACAAAGGAACTATTTATATTTACAACAATTATTAAGCAACTTATGCCAGTTCAATCAATCAATCAATCAATCAATCAATCAATCAATCAATCAATCAATCAGTTAATTGTTTCCCAAAAATTACACTCTCAAAGTCTAACTGTTTCCACCAGAATGTTTAAAACATGCTCAGCCCTCATCTCTTCAGTACGGTTTTCAGGCATATAATTTGTGGGCATGTTTACTATTTACTCAACTGTACTTTCATTCATTTTTATGTCTCAGTTCCACTAAACATTAACACCAATATTTGGAACATTAAATCTAGTAATATCACCAGCATGCTGATTTAAATAAACAACAACATCCAAAAATGTTAAAACTATTTCACAGGTTTAACATATCCTGCCAAAATATAACAAACTAGTCATTCATTCACCAGGATGGTTATACATTCTCAGCCCTCGTGCTTGCCTGGTCATTTATGTACCTGAGGCCATGTTGGCTTGTCACTCAACTGTTCATTTGCACGGTTGTCTCTATTGTCTGTATCTCTCACATCCATTACCAACATAAACATTTAATAATTGTAATAATTTTTTAAAATCTGCTCATGCCCTAATGCCTCGGTTGTTTTGAAGACATCCTACAGGATCAGAACTTACTATCACGTTAACTAACCAAACAAAAGTCAAGCAATTAAAATTCATTTCTTACCCACTCCTTCCACCTTCTGGTTTGTTGGCTCCTAAGTTTGTTCACTGTCCAATTGTCATCTATCCACCTTTCAGGTCAGCATTAATGTAAGCCATTGCCTGTTAATTTTAAACAAATCTGCATGAGGTATACCTTAAATATAATAATTATTTTTTACTAATTATATCCTTAACACAACCATACAATGTACACTATGGTGTTTCTATATGATGGGCCCTCATGCGTTCAGTGGGATGATTCAGACATTCGTGTGCTCCTGCGCATGTCGGCTGGTCATTCGGCTGTTCATTCTTTCTGTTGTGTGCATGACTAGATCCATTTCAATAATCAACATCATAATCTGAAGTATCAAATGAAAATAACATCCAACATTGGGACTTCTTGATGACATAAACCTATCAAAACCTAAATTACATATTAACACTCCTGAGCTCATCAATCACTTGCTATGATGTCTTCACACTGTTCAGTGTGTTTGTTCAGACACTCATGTACCTGTTGACATGATTGCTGTTCACTCGCCCTCTCATTTGTTTGTTTCTTTGAGTGAACCACATCCACTGCATAATCTTTAAAATCCGAACTATTAAAACCTTGCCTTATCCCTTACTTCCTTGCTTTCAATATAAAAAAATGGTATCCCACAGCGTTGGAACTAGTCCATTGCATAAACAGACAAAACAAAAAATGCAGAAAACAGAGTTTGGCAAAATAAAAGAACATACAGATAACATTTCCGAGTTTTAAGAAAATCACCAATAAGAAGTTGTGTGGATTTATGACAGGTAGCTTTTGCAGGTTAAAAAAAAATTCTATTCAAGTTGAAGTTACTTAAAAACCCAATTGAAAGGCTAACCACAAGCAGGTTTCATATGGGTCCATGGAAAATCTGGAAATGGGATTTTACAATTTTTATTTTCCAGGCCTGGAAAATTATGGATTTTACATGTACACATGTAAGCGTGGGTCATGGAAAGTCATTGAAAATGGTATTGATCAGTTGTACAAAGTAAATAAGCCAGGTCAAAGTTTCAACCTGCAGCCTGCAAAAAATACGTGCCCATTGTTACACAACTTTCAACTTCTCAGATATAGTCACACACCCATGCATCATCATGGCCTGCAGGGTATATATATATAGGGGAAGTAAGTTGAGGATCACTGGATCAGTTAAGGAGGAAAGCCTGTGAGGTAGGGTAATGTATATCAGGTCTCCTTTTGCTGGAGAATATCATATGGATGGCTTAAAATTTCTGAATAAATCCAGGAGATCTGAGGCCGATGATGGTGTGTGCACATTTATTAACTTGAATTGTGATCTGCATGATTATGAAGCTAAGTCGTTAAATAATTCACAATGACGCTCAAAAAAGGCAACTGATTACTCTAAACCTAAGTGTATATGTTTTCAATTTTCCTGAAAACAACAATAGGAAAGGAAAGGCAGAAAAAAATAAAGACCAACCTTCAGCATCCGATGCAGCTTCCCTCTTATAGACGAAACACACGTGGATGAAGAATAACAACAGCTTTTAGTGACAGCGACTTTCAAAACTTTACAGCGAGGGTTAACTACTCCCAGCACTTAACACTACAAACTATGATCACCAGTATTTCATCCATGATGTTGTGGAGATCGTAGGCTATATAACATGATGTTATCGATGCATCAGGAACTACTAGAGCCAAAAGTTGGAACGCCACTCGTTTTCAAGGTGTGAAATATCCGCCATGATATGGCACTTCGCTCTCTGTTTTTCCCCTACAAAATGATAATAAACGTTCTTCTCTTGCCAAGATCTTTGCTCAGGAAGTCGAAACAATGTCTCTGCAACTTGCTGATATCATCATAATAAAATACCATGAAAGTGTTGGTTCACAAATACGAAAAAATCACACTCGACCGAAACTCCACTTTTCAACTCTGCAGAAACGAGCGCCGCGCCGATTTTTGACCGATTTTGACCGGATGTGACGTCATTTGTTGTTGGATGATTCCGATACGAAAATTTGAGGAGTTTTCTGCCCCGCCCCTGCTGATTATGCAGTTTAAGTATTATCGCTTGTATACTTGTCATAGTTGTTTGGATCCTCATTTTCCGAGAACACCGGAAGCAGAAATCATATTGAATCAGCGTTTTCC